>MJUU01039581.1:182085-196103 GCA_002080025.1 Modiolus philippinarum
CCCCCCCCGTAGACGATTTTACTGATAACGGCCTAATCTGGGGACAACACCGTCACAATACATATTGAACGAGTTGCAGACTTCTACTAATAATGGACTTCTGATAGTACACACTGATCAAGTATATGAAAAAAATTTAAAAAAAAAAAATTTCCAACCTACCCTACCTAACTTTGAAAACCATGTTACCCCAAACACACAATTTATTTTTCTAGGCCTTGGATTCGCGAACAAGCCTATTAGGACTCCTGTCCGGGAAAGCTGTAATCCGGAGAACTGTACAACGGGCCGTTTTGTCCTAGCTGTAGAGCTATGAATCTATGCAGGATTTGGGAGTGTGCTTTAAATTACCTGTATGAAAGAAACGTTTAGTTTTCAGCGTGCATTTTCATATTTCATACATGGAGCATGATTAATTTCTGAAGAGTTCCAAATGAATAAAACTGTTCACAATCGTAACTAGAAATCGTCCCTTTAAAAGTCGCCCCAATTCCAAAATTTGTCGTTGATTGTGTGTTACCAGAGACCAGAGACATTACATGTCTCTGCAGAGACTTATAGATATCTAAATGTCTCTGGTGATACACTGTAAATCGGCTGTAAATTGTATAAATATAATGTGATATTCTTTGTTCTTTCTGTGCAGATTTGATGATTTTTTTTTACCGCTGAGCCGGGTAAATGACTTAGACTATTTGAATCATTAAATTTAATCAAAATTTCAAAAGGAACTTGAGTATCAGTAATCGGTCAGTTGCTTAAAATTCCATTTACATGATCAATGACCATGGATGACACAATTATTTAAAATTATCATAAATAAAAGGTCAAAAGGAATCCGGGTCCGTTCGCCCACCTGCCCGTTCGCCCACTTTCTCGTTCGCCCAGGTCCGTTCGCCCACATTCCCGTTCGCCCACCATATTTATCAATATTTGTTGCTGGTATTTTATGTTAACTATGTTGAAGGATCGTGTCAAAGGTCGGAATTATTTTATAATTTTCAATTTCTTTTATTATTTTTTCCTTGTTATATCTAAACTGTCCTTTGTAAAATTCAATTCGATTATTTATTCGCTTTGGTGGGCGTCTCAGTTCCCGTATTATGATAAATGTGCCCTGGTAAATATAGTTGGTGGGAACCAGACATTTTTTTTTTATTTTTTAAGATATTTCGGGCAAAAGAGAGGGTTGAAAAATTTTTGTCGCAATATTCCCAGAGTAAAGCATCAAATAACCCAAGCACGTATCTAAATATACAGCCTTGAATAACCTAAGCTGTAATACTTCCAGCAATTGTTTTTTTTTTTTTTCAAATATTTACTCAGCACAAGCCAATGCTGTAAATGTTTTGATTTTTAATTAATGCAAAGCAAACTTCATGTAATTAAGATTTCATTATAAAATGCATAATTGGCAATCAAGAAAATCAGAGATGATAAATTCAGCGACATTTCCTACTTTTTTCATTTCAGCGACAAAAAGCATAAATTCAGCGACATTTTATTTTATAAATTCAGCGACATTTACCTGTGAAACTGGGAGATGGAGTAAGATTTTTTGCAGAATATATATCATTTACAGTCAGAAATTGATTGTTCATAGAAGTAACTTTTCATTTTAAAATTGACAATTTTTAGACTATCGAATATTATATCTCTGTATCTTTATAAATTCATACTTATTCGTGTACGTGTAGAATCATCTTGCAGATCTGTAAAGTTTGTTTAACATATAGCCAGAGATTTTTTAATACACAGATCTCAAAAGATGGGTGGTCATGTAAATTTGTTCTTGAACCCATCCACTAGGCTTTCTTTACATACGTATCCGTCACCATTTCCATGCTATTTCTTTTTCATCAAATTAAAAATCTAGTCCACAGTTTTTATGTGGCGAATGTTATTGGACACTTCACTTCAATTTGTACCATGTTTCTGTAGGAAATATGTAAGCTTTTATCTATTGAATGGTCCAGGAATCAATTAATTCACATCCTCCCTAACTAGTACTCCAGGTGAAGGATACAGACTCACACGTGAGTTCTGGTTTGAAAATTTACATCAATTTGTATTTAATCTATTTCTTTATATGAGGTTATAGCCTTTTATATATATTTTATATAATTTAATTAAAATTCGGTGTCGTTGAATTCATATATAATGCTTAGAAAAAAACGTCGCTGAAATGATATACGGAATTGCTCAAGAAATGTCGCTGTTCAAAGCGATAGTCGCTGAAATGATAATGTCGCTGAATTTATATACGCACCCGTACAAATGATTTGTTAAAAAAAGCTAGATTGCAAAACAAACATATTTATTGATTAAAGTCATAATATTTTCCAATCAAGATTAATTATATTGCCAATTAATCGTAAAATAAACATTCATTGGCAATATATTCACAAAAGTATCATGTATGTTCAATTAACGTGAACCCACTTGGGGGCGAACGGACCCTAGGCGAACGTTTATATGTTCCAGAATTGTTACTAATTCTAGTATCCCAGAATTGTGATCGCCAGCTGCAGGGGAATTCTGGTTTGCTTTTGTTACAAACTGTATACATGTTTTGAATGTGTATCCTCAAGCTAGGACATTGTCAAGAATTATCATATTTTTTATATCGAAAAATATTTTAAAGAAAAAATGGAGAATGAATAGCAAAACAGTGCCTCATAGTCCTTGGTACAATCATGTAACACACAAACCCTGGTTAGCTCCTTAACCACCGTGGGTTTTTGCTGGGCGCCAAATGTAACCGGAGACCGTGAATCTCCTTAAAAAAATGCCATTGTCACCACCGGGGATTGAACCCGGGACCTCTATAACTTCAGCCAGCCACCTATCCGAATGAGCTAAAGAAATATTTCGTTAGCTCAGTCGATTTTTACTGCATATATATCTACCTACTACAACGTAGATAGGCTGTCCTGTATAATGAAAATAACCGGCATAATTTATGAAATAGACAATGAACAATGAAACAACGATCTTGAGGTCATCATGCATGAAGTCTTCAACGATGATCTTTGCTTATGCCTCATAGTTAGTTAAGATAACCGAATTTACAAAAATGCATTAATGTTCTGATAAAAAAATGATTTTCTGATATAAAAAATCGATTTTCTGATATCAGAAAATCATTTCGATCTTTTTATATCGGAAATTCGATTTTTATATAAAAATTATTTCTGCTATCAAAAACATTAGAAAATATTTTTCTAATATTTTTTGATATTTTTTTATTTTCGATATCAGAAAATCGATTTTTGATATCGGAAAAACTCGATTTTCTGATATCCAAAATCGATTTTCTGATATCAGAAAATCATTTCGATCTCTTTATATCGGAAATTCGATTTTTGATGTAAAAATTATTTCTGCTTTCAAAAATATAGAAAATAGTTTTGTCAGCAAAACTATTTTTCGATATCAAAAAAATTTCTGATATCAACATTATTTTTGATATCAAACAATCCAAATTTCTGATATCAAAACTCGATTTTCTGATATAAGAAAAAACGAATTTCTAATATAAAAAAATGAATTTTAATATCAGAAAGTTTTGATTTTTTTATGTCAAAAAATCTTCTTTTTTTTTTTAATATCGAAAAATCGAAATTCTATACCAAATGCCAAAAATAGAGGTTATTTTCAAAATAAAGAAGTGATACCAAAAAAAATAAAATTGATTTTCTAATATCAGAAAATCGATTTTTTTATATAAAAAAATGCTGACATTCCAGACGCAAATTTTGAAGGGGCCACCAAAGGACTTTTTTTCGTGACAAATTTTAGTTCCAGTTGGATACCCAAACGACCCTTTCACGATAACTGCGGTCCTGAATTTTGCAAATGCACTCATATGCCTTTGAGTGGGTAAAATGCAACGTCATAATATATGTGACGTCCTGATTAATTGTCCTACGACGTCATTTTTGCGGGAACTGTTATCATTTTCCACTCAAAATTGTAGGAACGCAGTTATCGTGAAAGGTTCTATTCTTTACATAGAATCTTATATAATATATTCCCGCTGTTGGCCATCTTGAGTGAGGTAGGATCTGAAGGATACTTTTTTTTTGTCTTTTGATTAATTGATTAGTTAGAGTTTAACGTCCAATGAGCAATACTTCAGCTATATCAGGACGAGAACAAGTTAATCAATAAAAAAAAACTGAGAGTAAAAAGAAAGAAATAAAGGATGAAGGGACAACCGGGGCAACGACTTTGATTGTCTATGGAAAAGGAGAGGAGTGGGTAGGGGCAGAAAATATAGCCTTAAAAACACCCAATGCGTCTGCTCTCTTTAGAGAAATAATAGAAGGCCGGGTCTTTATACTGCATGAAGCGTGGCGTTTCTCCACAAAGTTTGGCTACAATGGTTCGCGATCAGACTTTCCCTATTATGACCTGACTACCCCGCAACGACAGGGCATTCCCCTATCCACCACCTGGGGACGCGCCCGGCAGCTCTGTAGCCAGAGCCCCTGAAAACCGATTAAGGTGTCGGGGCCATTTTGAGGACAAATGTAACTAAGTTTAGTTCTAATTGAACTAGTAGTTCTGAAAAGAAGATCTTTGAAAATGTTTTCCAAAGGGTCAAATTTAAAAATATGTTCCACGCTAGCGGCAATCTTGGACCATGGTAACTGAGGACCTGACAGGTACCCTTGGAAGGGACCATCTAAGGACCATTGTGAATAAGTTTGGGTTAGTAGTTTCTATTTGGACTGTAGTTTCTGAGAAGATCTTCGAATGTCTTTTCCATAGGTCCAATGTAAAAAAAAATGGATGAGGTGCGGACCTGCCGGATATCATTTTTAAACGGTACCACCAAGGACTATTGTGACCAAGTTTGGTTCCAACACAGAAATTAAATATCTCTATGGTTCCAACATGCCCAGTAGTTTCAGAGAGGATCTTTGAATAAAAAGTTTACGAAGGACGCCGGACGACAGGAACTCAAACAAATATGTTATTCACCAAATCACTTTCAAATCACATTCAAATCATGTATACACAATCTTTTAGGGTGATTTGATCTCAATTTATTTATCAAATCTGAATATAATTTTATAACGATTTCGTCCAGGTAACGATTTAATAATCATTTGGTTCTGATTTAGTAATGAATTGCTATCTTATCCAAAAATGCAAAATGATTTCAACATGATTTGTTTACTTTTAAAAGATTTTTAACATCCTGATTATTTGGCTCTGATTTAGTAACGAATTGCTGTCTTATCCAAAAATGCAAAATGATTTCAACATGATTTGTTTACTTTTAAAAGTTTTGTAACATCCTGATCTGAAAACAATAACATGTACATTTTCAAACACGACTTGGTAACAATTTGATGACTTATTCATTGATCATGTTTGAAAAAAAATGGATCAATTTCCTGTTTACTTTTGTCTTGTTTGGATGTGAAAGTATGGAAAGCAAAGATGGTGCATCATATATAAAGTAGGTAGCAGTAATTATAGACATGAATATATGATTGGTTTTCCTTGTGGATTCATTTACTATAATCATTTAAATTGTTTCTAATGAATATTGAAGGAAAAATTATATTATTTCAATTAGCTCAGAAATTATCTTCTCATACTGATAGAATTTTTTAATTTTAGTTTAATTACTGGTATTACAAATCTGTTCTGTTGAAAAACAAAAGATATGAATACAATCTTAAGATTAAAATGTGAGGATTTTCCTTTTTCTGAAGGGCAAATTTTCAGCAAAATGAATTGAAATTTGAGCTATGTTTTGATTGTTGTAAAGACTTAATACATGTATATCAAAAGCTGCCGCACTCAACTATTTAGTCTACCGACGCTGAATGATAACACAGGAGTCATTTAAAAAATGCCTGTACATTTCACCCATATACCCCATTCTGGATACGGTAGTGATTTGATTGTGATTTGGAAAAATAAAACTCAGATTTGTTTCTGATTCTGTTCTAATTTTATTTAGATTTGTAAATTATTTAGTTGTGATTTCATATTGATTTTGTTTATGATTTGTTTCTGATTTCATACTGATTTGGTTCATGATTTATTTCAAGATTTGGAAATGTTTTGTTAGATTTGGTGACAATTTTGTTCAGATAATAAATGATTTGGCTCCGATTTATTTAATGATTTTATTATGATTTGATCCTGATTTGGTTGTGATTTAACTGTGCTAAAATTTATCATGCAAATGAGCAATCAAATCGTGTTGACCAAATGCCTTCCAAATCATAATTTCAAATTGATTTGGTAACATGATTTTATACCCTTTTTTTTCGTTTGGGAAGTATGGCATAAAAGATATATCTGAGAATGTTCCAATAGAGTCCAATGTCAAACTACATTCCCAGCTTCTAGCCATTTTTGATAGTGTGAACCTGGAAAACACCCTTTTTACAGGGCTTCTCAGACTAAAGCGGTCCAGTAGTTTCAAAGGAGATATTCTTTGAAAGTATAGCTTCATAGAGTCTAATATCAGAGACATAAAAAACATAATTAAATGTCTCTGCTAAAATTAAACTATGTCACCTTGGTAATTGGTTTTGTTTGAGGGTTAGAAAATGACAATAACCAATCAGTTACCTAACAGATCTGTCAAAACATATGCCTGGCTGACTGTGTGACGGGTGCTGTATACAAAGCAGGACATGCTTACCCTTCCGGAGCACCTGATTTCACTCTGTTTTTTTTTTTTTGAGAGTTCACACTGTTAGTGCTTTAATTTTTTGTGTTGTATATGTAATGTTCGTGTGTTTTGTGGGCATGTGGTGTCTTTGGTCTTCCATCTTCTGATGGTCTTGCTTTTGCCTTGTCTCTGGACTTTGATTTATGTAATCTTGTGCTTTGTTCCTTTGGTATTCTACTGCCGTTGTCTTGGTGGCCGTACAAACCCGAAAACATCATTTTTACAAGGGGCCACCCAAAGACTATTGTGGCCAAGTTTTATTCTAACTGGCCTGCGTTTCAGAGAAGAAGATCTCTGAATGTGTTTTCCCATATATAGAGGCCAATTTATGACTGTGCTCCTACTGAGGGCGACCTTGGAAATTATAAACATGGACAAAAGGCCCAAAGGAGGTTGTGCGCCTGAAACCTTGGCTAATGCAGACCTTCAGATAAGGGTCCTATTTTCAACTGTGTTAAGAAACCTTTGTGTTTTAGGGTCCATGGTTAAATTTTCAATAGTCACCACAATTTTGGATAATGGACAGATCTGCAGAATACAATTTTAAAAGAACTGTCATGCCTATAAGTTGATTTCCATCTGGACAAATTGTTTCAAAGGAGTTCTTTGAATGTGATCTAATATTTATATCTAAACTATGTCCCCACTTGGTAAAGCTGCAATACTGTAAGACACCAATTGTTGCTAAATTTGGTTCTAATTAGATTTTTTCACAGGAAACCATCTTTGAATTTGCTTTCCACAGAATTCAACGTTAAACAATATTTCTCTGCTTGGATATTAAAGGGATTGGCGCCAAAGTAACAACACTTTGTTCACATCTCATAAGAGACAATAGTGCAGTTTTTATTTAAAGCTTAAATGCTTTGTTTCTCTAGAAGAAGATCTTCGTATACATTCCCTTAAGGTTTAATTAAGGTGGTTTGGGTGTCTAAAACTGTGCATCCACGAAATTTTTAATTTGCCATTAAAATGTTGTTAAAATGATTTTGAAAAGTTTATTGATATAAAAAGTTTATAAAATGAAATAAGCAACATTTATGCCGCTAGCTAAACTGATTTTTTTTCACTTTTTGAAAAAGATCTTAATTTATAAAGGGGAGATAATTCTAAAGAAATAATATTCCATTTGCTAACTTTATCAATATGTTGTTGCAAATAGTCTTTGCATTCTTGTGTGTTTGTATCTTAATATTTTTTCCAAGTTTGGTTCCAACTGGCCAAGCAATTTCAGAGGAGATGATGTCTGGATGTGTTTTCCCATAGGATTCAATGTTAAAGTATGTTTACCACTGGCAGCTTTCTTACAAAATTTAAGCAAAAGATTTTAAGTCATTGACTCATAACCATAAGTTAACAGCACATTTTGAAATTAAATGTTGCTGTTTCAGTTTGTATCAGGATCTTTTTGGTACACACATTTTTATCATGATATGGTAAACATTTTATTTCATTTCAAATTCAATCATTTAAAACTAATAACATATAGTTCACAGCATCTATTTGGCACAAAAATATTGCAGGTTATATTGTGGTCTATCAATATACAAAATTTCACCATATCTAAAACTACCTTATGCATGAACCTTAAACTTGGGCCTCTACCTTTATTTTTAAATCAAATTTCAATAATAACAAGAGTTGTCAGATGACAACATAGCTCGCCGGGGATTAGAGTGACCTCAATGCACAATAAATTTGAAAGGTACCACCAGAAAACTCTCATAACAAGAAAGTCACATACCAACACCCTACCACTAAACAACTTAATTCTAGAAGCAAGATTAAAGTTTTTAAAAAAATATCCCTCCAGGCATTTAGGTCAAGGTCAAAATGTCTACAAATATGGTACCATCAAAAAACTCTCATCATAAGGAAGTTATGTACCAATTATGAACACCCTACCATTTAACAACTTATTCTAGAAGTAAAATTAAAGTTTATAAAAAATAGCCCTCAGGGCAAGGTCAAGGTCACAATGTCTACAAATATGGAACCATCAGAAAGCACTCCTCATAAGGAAGTTACATACCAAATATAAACACCCTACCACTAAAAGTCTACCTTCTAGAGGCAAGGTTAAAGTTTTTTAAAAAATTGCCCTCAGGGCAAGGCCAAGGTCAAAATGTCTACAAATATGGTACCACTAGAAAGCTCTCATCATAAGGAAGTTACATACAAATATGAACACACTACCAATAAAAGCCCACCTTCTAGAGGCAAGGTTAAAGTTTTTTCAAACATTGCCCTCAGGGCAAGGTCTACAAATATGGTACCACCAGAAAGCTCTCATCATAAGGAAGTTGCATACCAAATATAAACACCCTACCACTAAAAGCCTACCCTGTACAGGCAAGGTTTAAGTTTTTTTTAAAATTGTCCTCAGGGCAAGGTCAAAGTCAAAATGTCTACAAATATGGTACCACTACAAAGCTCTCATCATAAGGAAGTTACGTATCAACTATGAACACCCTACCACTAAAAGCCTACCTTCTAGAGGCAAGGTTAGAGTTTTTTTAAAATTGCCCTAAGGGAAAGGTCAAGGTCAAAATGTCTACAAGTATGGTACCACAAGAAAGCTCTTATCACAAGGAAGTCACATACCAAATATCAACATCCTAGCACTTAAGGTCTCCATTCCACAAGCAAGGTTAAAGTTTTTGCTGACGACGCCGACGCCAACTCTGACACCGGGGGTATGACAATAGCTCTCAGGACATTCGTCCCCCGCGAGCTAAAAATTAAAGTCAAATCCAATGATTTGGATTTGTATAGTAACAAAATGTTACTCTCATGACCTATCAAAATACAAACTGTCATCATTATATAAAATATCAAAGCTGGGAATATGTATCCCTGTTCAAAGTAACCTCTGCATGTTCATGTTAAATTTCTATTATAACATTCAAAGTCAGTGTGAAACCTCGGTCGGTTATCTCCCTGTACCAAGTTAGTTAGATATGGTTAAAGTGGAGATAATTTTGATTCAAATATCAAAAGAGGCTATTGATATACTACTGTGGATGTACTTTTATTCCTGGACATCAATTTTCGTGGTTTCATAAATATCAAAATTTTGTGGGTACTTAAATTTGTGGTTTCAAATTCTATCCATTAAAAATCTAGGGGAAAACTATTATGTTGGGAATTTAATTTCATGGTTTAAGTGAACCGAGAAATCCACAAAAATTGGAACAGCGATGAACAATAGTACTTTCACAGTAATAAAAATATCACCACATTGAACCATACAAACCTAACTTGGTACAGGGAGATAACCAACCGAGGTTTCTAATTAATGACCAGTGTTATCAAGGTCAAAACATCTGTATGGTATCTAAATGTTGTAATTCATATACATTTTAATTATCTATCTGTATACAATTTTTTTATCGTGATATCAAAAGTTGCTCATGATGAACGACCTTCCATCTGAACCTTAACTCCACAGGATGGATGCACAGAATAAAAGTAAAATATGTCCGCGAGTAAAATTAGTCCAGACAGAATAAGGAATGTATGAAAATATGTCTGGAAATCAATTTACTTAAATTGAACTTACTATGAGGTATGAGCAAAGCTCATTGTTGAAGGCCTCATGGTGACTTTAAGATGAAGAACAACAATAAAAGCATTGTTCCTTTGCTTGTTTTTTACCATGTATTTGTAGAGACTTTTTCTCATGTGCATTTACTCCATATCCTTTTATTCACCATTTATGAGTGGAGTTTGTCTCTCCTACATTGTGGACTCCGTAAAAAGATTCCCCATGCGAGAGATGTATGCTCTCTATATTTTTCAGTTATGGTGTACTTGTGCGTTAGAGAATTTCTCATATGGATATACTATTCATACTTTCAAATTTTGGCATTTATTTTTGTAATTTCGAAATGTAATTCTGACCACCTGTTTTAAGTGCCCACATCTAACTATTTTATAATGCCAAGTTTTCTTACATTCGACTTGATGAGTGCCCTGTGTTTGTCTATATGTTGTAATCGTCCACTAGCTTAAGACACTAGTGCTTTTGTCGGGCAAAGGATGACAGTGATTTTAAGAGCACTTTGCCAGTTTAATTGATGTTTGTTGACAATCCCGCACCCATGACCAATGAAGACATGGATGTAGCGTTGCTCGACAATTAGCAAAGAATTCCACTTAAACCGGTGCTAGGGGCCGTTTTGAACTTACTATGAGGTATGAGCAAAGTTCATTGTTGAAGGCCTCATGGTGACTTCAAGATGAAGAAAAACAATAAAAGTGTTGTTCCTTTGCTTGTTTTTTACCATGTATTAGTAGAGACTTTGTCTCATGTGCATTTACTCCATATCCTTTTATTCACCATTAACTAAGGATATTAGTTAAAAAAATTCTATCCATCTAGATTCATTTGCCTAGGAATATATGCCTGGGAAAATTTGTCTCTGCACACATTTCTACCCGGACAAATATCATTTACACTGCAATCTACTTAGCAGGTGATCAAATAGGCATGTTTTGCTTTATATTTATATATACAATAACATAGAATGTTCTCAAGATTTATTTATCAAAACTATATATATCCTTAAAAACATGATATTAACAATGAAAAATCAACAATATAACAATGAAAAACAATGTATAGTATTATAATTACTTATTGTGATAGAATAACTGGTTACCTGTCAATTGGTAAAGATATCAGTTACTAGTCAATAAGTATTTATGTTCAGCTTGCATTCCTGCCAACTATCACTATTTTAGTTGAGCATCCATCAAATTAAAAATTTTCATAGGCCAATTTTTTCTTGCTTGACAGAACGGTCATTGGTTTATTGTATGATAATTGTAATGTCATGAACATGATGAAATCAATGGGAAAATGAATCAATTTAAAGATGATTGTAATTCTACAGAAATGCTGAAAACAACAGGAAAGTAGTTTAAAGCCCCCATCATATTTAAGTTTTGCAGATTTTTTGGGGAGTCTTTTGAGTCAAATCCATTGAGAAATGTTTGAAGTGGGACGATAAGAGTCTAATAACAATCTTAATGTTCAAAGGGGGTTCTCCAAGAAAAAAATTTTGTTCTGGTAAATTTTATCGATAGATTCCAAGATTGTGTGTAAATTTCTGTAAAAGCTGATATACAACATCCATAACTAAAATTGAGAAAAGATAACCATACAACCTCCAACAATAACTAACTCTCTTACACAAGTCTTCATACACAACTGGCTGTCTTTGAAACAGGAAACTGGCTGTGTACTCCACATATAATACTGGTAATACAACCCCAGCTCATTATTATTAACTCATCAGAGTAATTTGAAAAGTCTCAGTTTGAAGGCTTTTGCTGAAAAAGACCATGTTGCATTGACAATATTTTCTAGTTAGTAAGCCCAAAGTCCAACAAAAATTTTAGGATTTTGTCAATACATTAATACTGCAGGCATAGGTTGTTTGGACCGACAGAAATTTTTGGTTGTCAGTCTGAATGTATGACATTAAAAAAATCCATTGAAATCCCTGACTTATTGAGGGGTTTCATAACAGAATTCCTAAAATGTACAAAACCAAGGTTTTTATTTTTCTCTCTTTACTTGATTACTTCATTAAATATCCTGGCCCTTGACCTTACAATATACCTGTATGATTCTGCCCTTTAATGAAGCAATTAAGAGTAAACAAACACACACACACATATATTTAAATCTGGCTTCAAACATTTGATGTCCTTTTCAATCAAAGCTCCGATGGAGCTGAAACTCGAAAGCCCTGAAATCTACACGTGGCAAAACTTCATAGTCATCCAAAGAACTGCTGCATACGTCTGCATGTATTAAGTTAATCCGTAATACATGAAAAAATTGGATTGTGTGATCGATTGTGCAATACACATATTTTGAATAAAATTATTTATGTTTTCGAAGAGTGTACAAAGGGAGGTAAATCAATCATACAGACCGATGCATTATGCAACTGCGCGACAGGCTGGTTGATCCGAGACGCAATATAAAAAAAACGATTAATTTGATAAACATGCATATTGTTTTCAATTTAATATCACAACACCGTATTCAACTCAAGAAAATGAAAAAAAAAACTTAAATACACAATGTATAAGATTTTGATAGAAACTTGCGAACTATATTTTATCGGAAGCACGAAGATCATCTTTCAGAGCTGTTAATAGGCTTGGAGCTCCACGTGATTTTTTCTTGTCATATTAATAACTCTCCGCCTTCGGCTTACGAGTTTAAAATAGGCTCAAAACTATAAATTATTAGCAACAGCTTTAGAAACGAAGTAAAAATGGTGAACAATGATGAAATACAATAATATTGTTACATAAATATCTGTTGTACATGATAACCAACAAAAAAATAAATAAAATTATGATATGATAAAGAAAATTTTAAACAAAATGTAGACACCAGGTCACATCAAGTATTTGGTAGATTCTCTCGGGGTGTCATAAAAAAATAATAGGGGAGGATTTGATATTTTATTTTTCATTCTGTTCCACCTGAAAATCAATATGATCCTGGTAAAAAAGGAGAAATTTACAGTAATTTAATCAGAAATGGTCATATTTGTGTAAAACAATATATTTCTGGTTCTGAAAAAGAATTTTTCCAGGAATCTAAAAGAAATATATAAAGTAAGCTGAAATTGAAGGTTTGAATAAAGGGCTACGCCAAGCGCAGCATGATACGACCGCAGCATGTCGACCACTGAAATTTCAACAAAAGTAGTTTAAAGTGAATGTGGACACAGTAAAGAGCTTGACACAATAATTAGATGGACACAAAAAGAAGCTAGACACAGTTATTAGCTAGAAAAACCCTTTTGATTACTTACTGATAAAAAACCGTAAGAGCTATGCAAAATATGTACTATCAACTAAAACTTTACATCCATAGAAATTCAAAGAAAAAATCCATCGAAATCTGATGAAAAATAAAGATATGACACATTTAGAAAAATTGCAATTTTGGCCCCTTTGACCCCTTGTAGCTCCGAAACAGTAAGAGCTACAAAAAATCCATTGACATACTACTGAAAGCTTATATCAAGAGGAATCCAAAGAAAAAAATCCCATCGAAATCCGATGAAAAATAAAGATTCGACATATTCAGAAAAATTGCATTTTTGGCCCCTTTGACCCCTTATAGCTCGGAAACGGTAAGACCCACAAAAAATTCGCTGCATTTTATTGAAAGCTTAGATCAAGAGGAATCCAAAGAAAAAAATCCCATCGAAATCCGATGAAAAATAAAGATTTGACATATTTAGAAAAATTGCATTTTTGGCCCCTTTGACCCCTT
>MJUU01039582.1:5210-17340 GCA_002080025.1 Modiolus philippinarum
TTTTTTTTTTGTTTTGTATTTTGTTTGTATATTTGTTTGTTTATTTTTTTATGATGAATTCAGGTATTTTATATGCTACTCATGTTCTGTGACATGCCATGACTTGACTTTTTCCATAAATAAACAAGAACAATTTTGCAGAAACTAATTAACGGCATTTTTACGGGGGATAAATGTACGTATAGGTTATAGAAATTCCACGCAAATTCCACGGGAAGCCAATTCAATAAAAGCAAAAAATAAGTCACTAGAAAAGTCAAGAGATTTTAATGACTCTTGAAATTTCTTAGTATTATTATGGACTTGTATTCCAGTAGTGATGTTAAATAATAATTACAGCAAACTTGATAAATTTTTACTGTGCAGTTGTTAAAGTTGTAACAAGTGTAAATCATTTTTTAACAAAATCAAATTCTTGTTGGGAAAAATGGATACTGCAAACGATGCGGATAGGAAGTCTTTGCCATCAGGTTTCAATTTGACAAGTATGTCGGATCTGGAGCTACCATTTCCCCAATTGCGTTATGAGCAATTCACAACCACGTCGATTTTATCATAGATTTATTGTACATGTTTCTGTCCGCAATTCGCGTAGTCTGGTATCTATGACGTCGTGCTTTATTTCGTGAGTCTATCGTGACATCGCGAAAACAACATGCGGCGACGTTATTACCCGCCCTTGGTACTGTATCGTATCCCCTTAACCATGAAATTGAGGTCAAGGACAAAAGCCATATGAAAGACTGTCATGCACAACCTACATACCATCATATATCATTGACCTACCACTTATAGTTACTGCGAAACTAAACTGAGCACAAAAAATTAACATGTTCATTGGACCGTGAAATTGAGGTCACAGACAAAAGCCATAGAGCAGACTGTCGTGTACTACTCAAGACCGACCTTTATACCAAATATCACTGACCTACCACTTATAGTTACTGAGGAAATGACCTAATCACAAAAACTTAACATGAAAGTTTACGTTACCGTCGCCGTCATACTTTGTACGCATATGTCTCGATTTCCGTGACTTTCATTGCGGGCGAGACAAAAATGACTAAGTTCCAAAGTCCATAAAAATAGGGGGAAAAAATCAAAATAATTCCATAAACGAAGGTGCACATCTACAATATATATAGAAAAATTTTATGAAGTTTCAAAAATATAGGTTCAAAACTGTAGGAGGAGTTGATTTCACAAAATCAGTATCCCATTTTCCCCGACCACCCGACATTCACTGTACTATTACCCGGATTTGCACCCCATGCAACCCGGCCAAAAACTGCAATTCTGGCCCTTTCGAACCATATTGCTTGGAAATGGAAAGAACTATGCAAAATCCATTGTGCGGTTATGCGGTTGTAAACTTGGATTCTATTGGCTGATTAACCACCTGCTAAATAACCATGTCCACCATACACAACAAGAAAATCAATAATCATGATAATGTAGTGTTTCACATTAACAAACATGCAGTAAGCATAGAAAAATAAACACATCGAGACATTAAACATAGTTTACTTCTACGTAATGTAACAGTAATTTCAGCCTGAAAATTAAAATACGAAAAACATCTATATTTGGAATAACATGTAAATTATATGAAATATTAATCTGCGTTCATTTCCAAAGGTTTCCACTCAGTGTATTTCAAAAATGTCATTCTTTATACAACTTGAAAAATCAATAAATCACTCGGTTGTGTATTGTTCATGTTACGCTGTCAGTTGGTATAGTGTTTATTTTTAGAATTGTGTAGTTAAATGTAGGTCATTTTGTAATTATCGTTTTCGTAGTTTAATGCAAACTGTGGTTAGCATAACCGCACAAAAATGTTATCATGCATTGAACCAACTAACATGATTATTTAGATAGTGTCGAAAATCGTTGAACGGTGCGGCTGACGCCTTACCATTCAACGATATCGTTTTCGTAGTTTAATGCAAACTGTGGTTAGCATAACCGCACAAAAATGTTATCATGCATTGAACCAACTAACATGATTATTTAGATAGTGTCGAAATCGTTGAACGGTGCGGCTGACGCCTTACCGTTCAACGATTTTCGACACTATCTAAATAATCATGTTAGTTGGTTCAATGCATGATAACTTATAATGTCTTACTACTGAAAGCTTACAACATGAAGAACCAAAGAAAAAAAATCCTGTAGAAATCCGATGAAAATGAATATTTTAAATATTCTGGAAAATTGCAACTTTGGTCCCTTTGACCCCTTATAGCCTCAGAAACAGGACCTATGCCAAATCTGTTGACATACCATCGAAAGCTTACAACAAAAGGAATCAAAAGAAAAAAAATCCCATTGAAATCCGACAAAAAAATAAAGATTTAACATATTTCCATTTAAGACAAATCCACATTCTAAATTTTATTGGCCTACCACAGTGGACTGTGAAATTGAGGTCACACACAAAAATTATTTAAAAGAATGTCATGCACTTCCTGAGACCAACAAACATACCAAATATCATTGATGTACCATAAAAAGCTACTGAAAAACTGATCTAATCAGAAAAACATAACATGATCACTAGACCATGAAATTAAGGCCATGGACAAAAACCACATGACAGACTGCCATGTACTTCCACAGACCAACCTTTATACTATAAATCATTAACCTACCACTGATAGTTGCCGAGAAACTAAACTAATCACATAAACTTAACATGTTAATTGAACCATGAAATTGAGGTCACAGACAATAGCCATATAGCAGACTGTCATGTAATACCAAAGACCAACCTATATACCAAATATCATTGACCTAAAACTTATAATTACTAAGAAAATCATACCTAATCACAAAAACTAAACATGCTTACTAGACCGTGAAAGGACAAACGCCATATGACAGACTGTCATGTAATACAACCTACATACCACATATCATTGACCTACCACTTATAGTTACTGAGAAACTTAACTAATTACAACAAGTGTGGATCATATTGCAAGACAATACCAAGTCCCCTACCGGAAAGCAAGGCTTTGTTACACCAGCAAAAATAGTAAAAAAGTTTTCTGAGTCAAAGTCCCACAACTCTGTCAAAAATCTGTGGACTGGAACAAAAATTTTATCTTGTTCTGTAAATCACATACCAAATATTAAATCAATACCTGCAATGGTTTAGAAAAAAAATGCAGAAAACTGATATTTTACTAAAATTTTCTAAGTCAAAGGCCCATAACTCTGTCAAAAATCAGTGGACCGGAACCAAACTTAATCTTGTTCTGTAACTTATTGAGGTAGACTTACATACCAAATATTAGATCAATACCTGCAATGGTGTAGAAAAAAAGTGCGGAAAACTGATATTTTACTAAAATTTTTCAAGTCAAAGGCCCATAACTCTGTCAAAAATCAGTGAACCGGAACCAAACTTACACTTTTTCTGTAACTCATTGAGGTAGACTCACATACCAAATATTAGATAAATACCTGCAATGGTGTAGAATAAAGTGCTGAAAACTGATATTTTACTAAAATTTTCTAAGTCAAAGGCCCATAACTCTGTCAAAAATCAGTGGACAAGAACCAAACTTAAACTTGTTCTGTAACTCATTGAGGAAGACTCACATACCAAATATTAGATCAATACCTGCATTGGTGTAGAAAAAAAATGCAGAAAACTGATTCGGGACTGACGGACAGACAGACAGACGAACAGAGGGACGGACGGAGTGCAAACCTAAAGTCCCCTTCGGCTATCGCCAGTAGGGGACTAAAAACTTAACATGATCATTGGATCATGATATTGAGGTCACAGACAAAAGCCATAAAGCAGACGGTCATGTACTACTCAAGACTAACCTATACACCAAATATCAGTGACCTACCACTTATAGTTAATGAGAAAATGACCTAATCACAAAAACTTGAAACATGAAAGTTTTACGCTGCCACAGTGAGTCATACTTTGAAGTGCCTTGCTTTCCGCGCCTTTCGTCGCGAGCGAGACAAAAATTGCAATTTTGGCCCCTATGATCCCTCATAGCTCTGAAACAATAAGAGCTACATAGAATCTGTTAACAATTACGGTTGAAAGCATTAAACAAGATTGAAGAGACAACAAAAAAAATCCCATCGAAATCCAAAATTTTATTCCTGGTGGCTATATGTCCAAAATGAGCATTCTTTTCCATACATCTTTCTATTGAGATTTTGTTTAAATAGTTTCCTAGCTGGTTGAATTTGCTTCAGTGGTTTCAAAGAAGATGATCAAAATATGATTTGCTTATGCTGGAGGCCATGTATTTTTTTGTAAGATCCTAACTAATGAGCAATCTTTTTAAAGAACCTACCATATATCATTCCAATACAATTACAGTAACATTTGCTTTAATAGTTTCAGAGCAGATGATGAAAATGGTGATTTCTCATAGGATCAAATGTAAAAGTATGTTCCCTACTGGCAGCCATGTTTTTGCTAGGTTTGAATAAAATGAGCCAGTTTCTAGAAGGATCTCCCAAATATCATTCTTGTAAAGTTTTTTTGAATTTGCTTCAGCAGTTTCAGATGATATGATCAAAATATGATTTCCCATTGGGTCCAATGTTAAACTATGTTCTGTGGCATTAAAGGAGGAGGTACATTGTATACTAAAATTCTACAAAATTCAGAATTTTTCAAATTAAGTGACAAGAGGCTCTCAAGAGCCTGTATCGCTCACCTGGACCATGGCTGACATAGATAAAAGGCATTTCCAATAGGAAAAACGAAAAATAAAATTTAGCAGAATGCTTTTTTTTCTAAAATTACAGTATTCTTGTTTGGTTTCCATAGCAACCGGATGATCCACCATCCATTTCAACCCACAACAGAACACCATTCAAAAAAAATTTGGGCAGGGGTTCCCCTTATAATTAAAGTAATACATACCGGTAGTGCTGAAATTAAAACATGCAGACCACTTTTCATATAAAAATTCAAAAATTTGGGCAGAGGTTCCCCTTAAAATCAATAGGGCCAATGTAAAAACTATGTTCCAGATGGTGGCCATCTTGGATGAGGTACGGACCTACCAGATATATTTTTTGGATGGGACCACCCAAGGACCATTGTGGCTTAGATTGGTTCTAATTGGACTAGTAGTTTCTGAGAAGAAGATCTTTGAATGTATTTTCCAGTAGGGTCCAATGTTAAAACTATGTTCCCCGCTGGCGACCATCTTGGATTAGGTACGGACCTGTTGGATACCTTTTTTGGAAGGGACCATCTAAGGACCATTGTGACTAAGTTTGGATGTAATTGGACTGGTAGTTTCTGAGAAGAAGATCATTGAATGTGTTTACCTATAGGGTCCAATGTTAAAACTATGTTTCCCCCTGGTGGCCATCTTGGATTAGGTAAGGACCTGTCGGATACCTTTTTTGGAAGGGACCATCTAAGGACCATTGTGACTAAGTTTGGTTATAATTGGACAGGTAGTTTCTGAGAAGAAGATCTTTGAATGTCTTTTCCATAGGGTCCAATGTTAAAACTATGTTCCCCGCTGGGGGCCATCTTGGATAACGTACGGACCTGCCGGATACCTTTTTTGGAAGGGACCATCTAAGGACCATTGTGACTAAGTTTGGTTATAATTGGACTGGTAGTTTCTGAGAAGAAGATCTTTGAATGTGTTTACCCATAAGGTCCAATGTTAAAACTATGTTCCCCGCTGGCGGCCATCTTGGATGAGGTACGGACCTGCCGGACACCTTTTTTAAAGGGGACCACCCAAGGACTATTGTGACCAAATTTGGTTCCAATTGGCCCAGTGGTTTCAGAGGAGAAGATCTTTGAATGAAAAGTTTACGCCGGACGGACGGACGACGGACGCCAAGTGATGGCAAAAGCTCACCCTGGCATAGCCAGGTGAGCAAAAAAACTTGAAATTTTGTTCAGGAAGATCCAAAAGAACTGTTTTATACTTTGGTTTATTGTAAACATAATTTTTTGTGCATACAGCTTTAATAGATATGGCACAAAGATTGTAAAATTCAAAATGAGATGAAATTTGCCATACAATAGACATAGGTAGTTTTTGTAAGGAATGAATGTGGCGCATGATTTTACCAGAATGAAAATTTGAAGTAGTTTAGGAATTACTAAAAGAAAACTTGTAAGCAGCATTTTATTCTAGTCAAAGATTGCAGCCAATGTTTTCTGAATGAAATGAGCAATTTTTTTTGTATAGGACCTTCCATACATCACTCGTGTATAGTTTACTTGAATTTGCTTCTGTAGTTTCAGAGTTTATTGAAATATGAAAAGTTAAGGGATTGACAATAGACACTGGGTGATGGCTAAAGCTCAAATGGTCTTTAAGGGGTTCGCTACTCCATTTCAAAACAAATAGGATTTCAAATAAACATGATTTCTTGTTAGAAAATTGTAAAAAAGCAATTTTAGTGAAAAAAATGATAGGTTGATGATCTCGTTTTTGAGATTTAAACAACTGAAAATTTGGCGGGAAACTGAACTCCTCTGATTTTTCATAGAATTAACATTAACAAGGCTTGACCATAAATGAATGTGACAGAATAAATAGAATTTAATGAGATTTTACAGAATGCTCACAAAGATGTATAAAATGAAATTATGGAAAAAATTAAGGGGGTCAATGGGCAAAAACTTATAATGCTTTTATATGGATAAAACCTGAGGATTCCAANCTACATTTTTGGTGGTTTTTACAATGTAAAAAACTGCCTCATCTATTTTTTGGCAAATAAAAAGATAAAAAAAATCACCTCCCTCCCTCATCATATTAAATGAAAAATTGCCTGAGAACCAATTAATTAATTTTGTATGGCCTTAAACAAAATGGTTTAAAAGGCATCATGGAGACTTCAAGATGAAGAACAAAATAAAAGTGTTATTCAATTGCTTGTTTTTACCATGTAATTGTAAAGACTTTCTCATGTGCATTAACTCCATATCCTTTCATTGATTATTAAAAGAAATTGCACTTCAAAAATGTGGATGAGCACACAGGAAGATTCCTATATACTCCCCACACTTTGCTTAAGGAGGTTTGCTCCTCATGTTTTGGGATTTTTGTCAGATTTTCGGAATCCTTGGGTTTTATCCATTTAATAGTATTATCATTTTTTGCCCATTAACCCCCTAATTTTTTTCCGTTATTATATTTTATACATCTTTGTGAGCTTTTTGTCAAAATTCCATTGGATTCTATTTATTCAGTTATATTCATTCATAGTAAAACCTTGTTAATGTTATCTATGAAAAATGGGAGGAGTTCGGTTTCCCGCCAAATTTTCAATCACTTAAATCTCAACAAGAGGCTCTCAAGAGCCTATATCGCTCACCTGGGCCACGGCTGACATATGCAGTTAAAATAATCCCAATGTTTTAAGGGCATCATTTTCAAATTTGTTAACTCCTTATCTACCAGTGACAGATATATCCGCTCTGCTACCAGAGACTGTTTTGATGTGCCCCATGGTCCTCCATACATCTCAATTGCAAACCTTTTGCGTGTGTCCTGTAGCTTAATGGCAAATGTCTACAGCTGATATGGTTAGTAGGTTTTTAGATCGTTTTTGTAGTAATTACAGCTCTTACAAGAGCTGCAGAAACAGAAAAATAAAAAATGCGTCAAACTTAAGGGAGGGTGGACAACTTCACAGACATTTTCACTTGGGAAAAGGGGATGAAAATGCTCAAAGTTTTATTCAAAGGTGTTGAGAAAGGAGTGAAAATCAGGAACATAACAAAAGTTTATTAAAAATGGCACGCAGAAAGCAACTGCCGTTAAATTAAACGCAAAAAATCGATATTCAGCAAATTTTGGCTCTACCGGCTTTCCATATATTTCTCTGTCAATCGTAACGGCAAAGCTATTTTTGTGAAAGCTTCACAACTTGAAGCAGTGTCAGAGGGCTAGCAATTGGTACAAAGAAAAACAGGCTTGGCATCACTTCAGGTTCTCTGGGACGACTTTTGTGTGGAAGAAACATCAAAAAACACCATTTTTTGGTGGGGGTGGGCTTCTGGGACGACTTTTGTGTGGAAAAACTAGAGGCTCAGACACTGAGCCTGTATCGCTCACCTGACAAAATACTGAAGCAGGGTTTTCGATGTTCTGCAATGTGGCCAATTGTTTTTTATGTGAATTTCCCATAGGGCCAAAATAAACTATGTTCTGTGCTGGCGGCCATGTTTTTTTTTTTTTTNAGTAGTTTCAGAGGAGAAGATCTTTGAATGTGTTTCCCATAGAGTCCAATGTTAAAAACTATGATCCCCGCTGGCGGCCATCTTGGATATAGCGCGGATCTGAAAAACAACTTTTTTGCAGGGGACCATCTAAGGACTATTGTGGCCAAGTTTGGTTTCAATTGGCCCAGTAGTTTCAGAGGAGAAGATCTTTGAATGTCTTTTCCCATAGGGTCCAATGTTAAAACTATGATCCCCGCTGGCGGCCATCTTGGATATAGCGCGGATCTGAAAAACAACTTTTTTGCAAGGGACCATCTAAAGACATTTGTGGCCAAGTTCGATTTCAATTGGCTGAGTAGTTTCAGAGGAGAAGATCTTTGAATGTCTTTTCCCATAGGGTCCAATGTTAAAACTATGATCCCAGCTGGCGGCCATCTTGGATATAGCGCGGATCTGAAAAACAACTTTTTTGCAGGGGACCATCTAAGGACTATTGTGGCCAAGTTTGGTTTCAATTGGCCTAGTAGTTTCAGAGAAAAAGATCTTTGAATGAAAAGTTTACGCCGGACGGACGACAGACGGACGGACGGACGGACGATGGACGAAAAGTGATGGCAAAAGCTCACCCTGGCTATAGCCAGGTGAGCTTCAAACTAGATCATCAATCTATCAATTTTTTTCACTTAAATTGTTTCTTTTTTAATTTTCTAACATAAAATCATGTTGATCTGAAATCCTATTTATTTTCAAATGGAGTAGCAAACCCCCTTAAGGGGGGTTTAAAATATTAAAGATTATCGTTAATGTTTGGCAAGGTGTGGCAATACATATACAGTAAAAATAATGTAATTTTTTTTAATATACAAACAACATGTTTTATCAAAATAGTAAAAATGTAACAATTTAAACTGAAAGTTACTTTTAAATCTTGTAATTGTTAATCTGACTCAACAAATACATATAACTTAGACGAACAATCGAAAGAAATAAAGTTTCCTAAATAACATAAAGTCTTTCTAGAAATACATACAATAAATTTATCACTTAAAATACCACTATTACCCAAAGTTAAAAATAATTTATATCACAATGATATAAGAAGAAAAGAATGAAACAAGACCTGTTGCTGAATGGCAGCCAGATATAACCCCTGCTCATAGAACCCTTAATCATTATGGTAAGTGCAAATTTATGTGGGTGTGGACACATTATGACAAAATGATATAATCCTCAAGAAACAAGTTTTCACAAGGGTTCAAATGAAAATATTCAGTCGAAATCAGATAAAAATTTAACTCATCCTTTTTTGCTCTCTTTTGACATTTTACACAAAAATCATAATTATCAGTGTTGAAGAAATTTCATAAAAGCACCCTGAAAACAACTTTTTAAGAGGATCACACTGAAAAAAATGTTTCTCTATCAAACATTTACTGCGCAATATCTACGCTTTTGAATTATTTCTTTGAAAAATTTTCCATGTCCCAAAAAACATTGCAGAAGGAATCATATAAAGTCGAAGTCATATTATCTCCCCTTCCTTGTTTTGGACAATAATCATATTCCTTCATGCACATCTTCATGTAGTGTCCTTCCTTTCTGTTAAGTTTCATCAAAATCCTTCAAGTGGTTTGAAAAGGAGTTGTGCTTAAGAGGTAATCTGTGCAGATGGAATGAATGAAAAGTCAAAGTCGAAATTATCTCCCCTTCCTGGATTTCGACAAAGATTATATTCATTCATGCACATCTCCATATAATGTGCATCCTTTGTGTAAAGTTCCATCAAAATCCTTCCAGTGGTTTAAGGGGAGTGACACTTACCAAGTAATCCATGCAAATGGAATTATTGAAAATCCTAAGTCAAATTATCTTCCCTTCCTGATTCCGAACAATAATTATATTCATTCATGCAGATTTCCATATAGTGTCCTTCCTTCGCGTGAGTTTCATCAAAATCCTTCAAGTGGTTTAAGAGGAGTTGCACTTACGAGAAGTGTGGACAGACAGACAGACAGACAGGGTGATCCCTACATACCCCTAAACTTTGTTTGCAGGGTACAATAATAATGTTGTATAGAAGAGATCAAGACTTCCCATAACTAGAGCTGTTGCCGAATGGCAGCCAATTATGCCCCCACTCATTGAACCCTGAATCAAATTTAAGTGTTTGTTGACACAATACAGATGTTGACACAGTACAAGCATGGACACAATGATATGCCTTTTCCAAAATATATAAAAGGGAAGTTCTGAGCCCGAAAATCAATTCTATGGGTGCTGGGCAATCTTCCAGTAAAGTTTCGTCCATTTTGAGACACTTTTAATTTTCCCACCTTTTTCCAGTTTCCATGGCAACGGCAGCCATTTTGAAAATTCTGAGACCCAAAATCATTTCTATGGGTACTACATATCCATCTTGTAACGTTTCATCAAATTTGAGGCACTTTGAATTTTCCCACCTTTTTTCAGTTTCCATGGCAACCCCAGCCATTTTTAATATTGCTAGAGATATGTGTGTGCACATCTACTTATTGTAAGTAAGATTCCTTTGAAGTTGTTGGAATTTGGTTGCAAACTTTCTAAAAACATGAATAGTTGTGTTTTTCATTCGTACTGACGGACGAATGAACGGACGGACGGATGGACAGACGGACGGACGGACGGACGGACGGGACAGACAAGGGTAAAACAATATGCCGCACGACTTTAAGTCGCGGAGCGGACAGACAAGGGTAAAACAATATGCCCCACGACTTTTAGTTGCGGGGGCATAAAAATCTTGCTACCATGTTTTGGTTCATTAGGCCATTTAAAATCATACCAACCAATATCAAGAACTGAAATAACATTCATATGAAGTAGCTAAAACAGCATATATACAAATGCAAGTGGTCAAACTAGGTGTTTAGCAAAACACTTTCATATTTAAGTCAGAAATTCACTATAGGAAGGAAATTTTAAAGACAATTACAACACATACTCCTGTTGGATATATTATTTTGAAATAGGGTCTGATAGACTCATTCAATTTTTAAACTTTCTGGTATTTTGAACTCAGAAGTTGCATTCTTCACAGAAATCTATGTTTCACACAAACATTTAAACGTCATAAGCCGCATATGTCATCTTTTGGAAGGAAACATTTTTAAATTGTACTTTCATCATAAATTCTCGTGGTCACACGGTCCGACTTACAGCCCCTATTTTGCTACAGGTAGCATTGTAGACAGTGAGGTTTCCAAGCTTTGAATCTGATCTTAGTAAATTCTCACTGGTATTTAACATTAAGGACATCTTGTTAGTTAACACAAATCTGTAAAGTATTACATTGGGCAAGTCCTGTTTTGTATAAGTTGAATTTCATAATTTTCTCCTCAGAAGCTTCTCTACCAAAAAGGCAGAGCTTAATGGGAAGTATAAATATAAAGTTCTGTATAAAACTACCTTTTATCATATGTTTAGTAATAAATACAGACGTTTTGAATATGTGATACAGTGCATGATGTTCATTCCGTATTCACACTATGACGTCATACCCTTTATTACATACTTAGTAGAAATAAAAGCATTTTTGCATGATCAATATGAACGGAAGTAAACTGTCCATATTTTCACACCCCGGGAAAATAATAGGTTATTTATGTTCCTCGTGCATCTCAGACAAAATAAACGACTTCCGGTCCATATTGGCCTGGGCAAATAAACGACTTCCGGTCCATATCAGCCTGGCATTTCTAAACGTCGGAAGTATGTAATAAAAAGTTTAATACATATGCATTTCCATATTGACCTGATTATCATCCCTCGACCCATATTGTCCCTCGACTTTGTCTCGGGCCAATATGGGTGTCTCGGGATGATAACCAGGCCAATATGGAAATGCCCATGTATTAATCTGTATTTATCGCATACCCTTTATCGCATGGCTTACCC
>MJUU01039583.1:0-21032 GCA_002080025.1 Modiolus philippinarum
AAATTAAATCCCTAAATCCAAAAATGTAGGAGGAGTTTGAGTCACGGACGGACGGATGGACGGACGGACGGACGGACAGACAGAGGGTATAACATTATCCCCGAACTTTTTTCGAAAGTGCGGGGATAAATATGAATACTTTGCCTATCTAACAGAGATTTGCTGGCCTATGTAACTGAGATTTGCTAGTTATGTCGGTTACTTCCCGTCAAGTTTCAAACACTCATGTACTTGCACAGAATACGCCAGAAAGCCATTACATTTATTGGAAAAATATTTTATCTTGATCATAATTTAACATTTCCTAAGAATAAAACTTTTATAAAAAATTAGGGAATTTAAGATTCTATCTACAACGAGGTACGAAAGAAATCACGTGCACGTTCTAATTATGGTTTCTCACTTCAGTGCAAGCCCCGCCTAGTTGTTATCCACAAGCCAATGAAAGTAAACGTTACATTTTTGCTTACAAACAATTTGTGGAAACTTTCTCAAGAAACATTCCAACGCTAAGCTTGCTTGCAGTTCATCATATAAAGATTTTCCAGTAAAAACCAAGATTTCAGATGCAGATTTTTTTTTTTTAATTCAATGTGCCAGTTGTTTACTTGACATTGACATTGAGGAGATATAGTGAGGTCACTTCCTACAGTGACAAGAAATCCTTTATTTTCACAGGTGACAGTTTGACATTTATTTAACTCAGAAAACTCTATTAAGCACTACTATAAATATATTAAATCATATTTTTGCAAATAAATAAGAAAAATAATCAAAAACCTTTAGAAATGCAAGATTTAGAATTCAAAGACACCTTTGGGTATGACTTTAATAGTTTTCTGACTTGTCAAAGCCTCTTCATATTTAAATCCTGAAATCTCTTGATCTTGTACTTTCACAGGCATGTAAGATAGTATAATTCTTATCTAGGTCATTTCATCAAGTTTCTTTTAAATATCAGCAAATAAACTTAGTACACTTAAAATATTTTTACTGACCCCAACACAAAATAATGTTCCAGGATAAAAAATATCACGTTCTAAAAGAAAACAGCGGAGATTTACAGTTTCCATCTGATCTGGAAAATAACAGACCTATTTCTCCAACTCCCACATATCTTTCCATTCTGTACTCTGCCAGCATTTTCTTGTCCTCGTCTCCTGAGTGCAAAGAAGTATTCAGTCAATCTTCTATTTTGCCCTTGAGCATCTTTACCTTCTTCAAAGCAAATCTTGCAAACCTGAGAAAAATATATATATCATTTTATGGTTACCAGAAACATTACTTTTAAATATAGTTGTCTAGATTGATCTACTGTCCTTTAGAAAATGGAGTAGTTAAATAAATGTTAATCATCTTCAGTTAAAGCATGGCTACACTATGTAATTTACAATAAGTGAAATATGTGAACATACTTGATTCAAACCCTTTTGGTCCCCTATTCTGAAATGGGATGGGTCAATGATTGTTGGCAACTTAAACAGTTCCAAGAAACATTATCCTAAAGTTTGATAGTTATCTGTCCACTAGAACCAAGTTATACTGTCCACAGATGCCAAAGTCCCAGAAGATAATGATGCCTGCGCCATGCCATACCATAAGGCTCAATATTTTACGGTTATGATAAAATCTGAGGGGCTGTGGCCAAAAACCTATAATAATCTAAAGTAAATAAGACCAGAATAGCCCAAAATCTAACTAAAATTCAGAAGTTCAGGAGTCTCTGGGATATTGTTCTACCAAGTTTCTCCCGTGTTTGATCATTTGGGTTTTCATAAATTTTGATAGTAAACAAAATCATTATAAAATATAAATTTTAAGTCAAAAGTAATGAAAATTCTTAGTTTCTCATTGCATTTACAACATTTTCATTAAAAAATGCACTAAAAAGCAAGAGCTATAAATCTTGTGCTAGATTTCAATGAAATCATAAATTACACAAGGCAGATAAGTTGATAAAATAATTTATATAGCAATCACCATTATAGAAATTACAGGTATGCTTCAACACAGAAAATTAAACAAAATTCTGAAACTGAATGAACATCCTGCAGATGCCTCAACATTTCCAAGTAACATCCTTAGGGATTTTCCAGGAAATAATATATTAGGGGACAAGAGCCCAAGTCAAAATTTAGGGTATAGGAATAGGTATAATTAAGTTCAACACCCCCACCAAGGTAAAAAAAAATATCTTACCCTCCTGCCCATAAGGACCCTCTGTTCCATTATCTATATGTTCTCAACCTATTTAAACCACACAAAGGCTAAAGTATGTTTAGTTCTACTTGTTTTGGTTTCGACAAGAAAAAATCTAAAAAATTTATAGCTATTCATGTTTTCTAACTCAACCAATTTTTTGACACAATTTTGTATGATCTTCTTTCAGGATCTGGATGTGCTATACTAGTATAGTGAAAATTTGCCCCACTTTGTATGATCTCCCTTCAAGATCAAGATGTGCTATAATGGTACAATGAAACCTCCATAAATGGAAATTTTGTATGATTTCCCTTAAGGTTCTGGATGTACTATAATAGTACACTGAAACCTCTCAAGTTTGAAATCAGACATATTTTGTTAATCTTCTTTCAGATCTGGATGAGGCATACTAGTAAAGTGAAACCTCTCTAATGGAAATTTGACTTACTTTGTATGATCTTCCTTTGGGATCTAGATGTGGTATAATAGCTAGTTAAACAAGGACTACCCTTAGCCATATATCCCCGCCGCTCCAGTAATTTGAAATTCCACATATTTGAAGAGGCATAACTCCTACTAAAGTATTTGTCCAGGACTCATCTTTGAACTCGCTTGAGGTACTCTTGAACTTAAGATACTGTATAAATATTATTAAAATCCAAAGAGAAACAAATGTGCTAAAATCCTTACAAGAATATTTTGTCAATTTTCAAAGTTAACTAGAGGCTCAGACATGTCAGAGACTGAGCCTATATTGCTCATCTGACAAAATGCTTCTATGCCATGCATAACCAAAAATGATGTTTTTACAAATGGGGTCTAATGTTAAGCTATGTTCTCCATTAGCACCTGTGTTTTTTGTCTGATTCTATTGAAATGAGTAATTTTTGCAAAGGAACTTCTATACATTTAGTTAAATTTGCTTGAATATTACAGAGAAGATGATGAAAAGAATGGTTTTCTAATACCAGGCTCCAATGTCAAACTATGTTCTGCACTGGAGGCCATGTTTTTTGTTGGACTGAAATGAAATGAGCAATTTTTGTAAAGTACCTGCCATACATCATTCCTGTAAAGCTTGGTTGAATTTGCTTAGTGGTTTAAGAGAAGAAGATGAAAATGTGATTTTCCAATAGGGTCCAATGTAAAACTATGTTCTGTGTTGGTGGCCATGTGCTTTTTATCAGATTGTGATAAAATGAACAATCTTTGTTAAGGACCTTCCATACATTATTCCTTAAAGACCAATGCTTAACCTTAGTTCCACAATGGTGGCCATGTTTTTTGTCAGATCGGACCAAAATTAGTCATCTTTGTAAAGGACCTTTGAGTACATCATTCCTGTAAAGTTAAGTTGAATTAGCTTTAATGGTTTCAGAGGAGCAGATGAAAATGTGATTTTCCCGTAGAGTTCGATGTTAAACTATGTTCCGTGCTGGCAGCCATGTTTTTTAACGGATCTGAACCAAATGAATAATCTTTGTTAAGAACCATTAGTGCATTATTCCTGTAAAGTTTTGTTGAATTTGCTTCAGTGGTTTCAGAGGAGAAAATAAAAATGTGATTTTTCCCATAGGGTCCAATGTTAAACATACGTTCTGTGCTGGAGGCCATTTTTTTAATTCGGATCGGAACGAAAAGAGCAATCTTTCTAAAGGATCTTCCATACATCATTTATGTAAAGTTTGTTTGAATTTGCTTTGGCAGTTTCAGGCTAGAAGATGAATTTGTGATTTTTCCCATAGGGTCCAATTTTAAAACAAAGTTCAGTGCTGGCGGCCATGTTTTTTATCAGATTCAGATGAAATGAGCGATCTTTGTAAAGGACCTTCCATACATCATTCCTGTAAAGTTTGGTTGAATTTGCTTCAGCAGTTTCAGAGGAGAAGATGAAAATGTGATTTTCCAATAGGGTCCAATGTTAAACTATCTTCTGGGCTGGCGGCCATGTTTTTTTTATCAGATCCAAACCAAATGAGCAATCTTTGTTGAGGATCTTTAGTACACCATTCCTGTAAAGTTTTGTTGAATTTGCTTCAGTGGTTTCAGAGAAGAGATGAAAATGTGATTTTTCCCAGAGGGTTCAATTTTAAACCTTAGTTCCGCGCTGACGGCCTTGTTTTTAATCGGATCCACACAAAATAGGCATCTTTGTTAAGGACCTTCCATACATCATTCCTGTAAAGTTTTGATCAATTTGCTTCAGTAGTTTCAGAGGAGAATGAAAATGTGATTTCCCCATAGGGTCCAATGTTAAACTATGTTCCCTGCTGGTGGCCAAGTTTTTTATCTGATCCAAAAGAAATGAGCAATCTTTGTTCATCATTCCTGTAAAGTTTGCTTGAATTTGCTTCAGTGATTTCAGAGGAGAAGATGAAAATGTAATTTTTCCCATAGGGTCCAATGTTAAACGTAAGTTCCGTGCTGGCGACCATGTTTTTTTATAGGATCGGAATAAATGAGCAATCTTTGTAAAGGACCTTCCTGTAAAGTTTGTTTGAATTTGCTTTAGCGGTTTCAGCGTAGAATGAATTTGTAGTTTTTCCCATAGGGTCCAATGTTAAAATTAATTTCAGCGCTGGCGGCCATGTTTTTTATCTGATCCAAAAAAATCAGCAATCTTTGTTAAGGATTTTCCATACATCATTCCTGTAAAGTTTGGTTGAATTTGCTTCTATGGTTTCAGAGCAGAAGATGAAAATGTGATTTTTCCCATAGGGTCCAATTAATGTTAAACGTAAGTTCCGCGCTGGGGGCCATGTTTTTTATTGGATCGGAACGAAATGGGCAATCTTTGTAAAGGACCTTCCATACACCATTCTTGTAAATTTTGGTTGAATTTGCTTCAGTGGTTTCAGAGGAGAAGATGAAACGTGATTTTCCCATAGGGTCCAATGTTAAACTATGTTTTGTGCTGGCATGTTTTGTATTGGATCCAAACGAAATGAGCAGTCTTTGTTAAGGACCTTTAGTACATCATTCCTGTAAAGTTTGGTTGAATTTGCTTCAGCAGTTTCAGAGCAGAAGATGAAAATGAGATTTTTCCAATAGGGTCCAATGTTAAACCTAAGTTCCACACTGGCAGCCATGTTTTTTATCGGATCGGAACAAAATGAGCAATCTCTGTAAAAGACCTTCCATACATCATTCCTGTAAAGTTTGGTTGAATTTGCTGATCGGAACAAAATGAGCAATCTTTGTAAAGGACTTTCCATACATCATTCCTGTAAAGTTTGGTTGAATTTGCTTCAGTGGTTTCAGAGGAGAAGATGAAAATGTGAAAAGTTAACGGAGGGACGCCGGACGACAAGTGATGGCAATAGCTCACACTGACCCTTTGGGTCAGGTGAGCTAAAAAGGGGCATAACTCCTACAAAAATATTCAGCCAGGACTCATCTTCAAACTCACTTGGGGCGTTCTAGATGTACAGCTACTGTATAAATATTATCCAAATCCAATGAGAAATAAATTTTCTAGAGTGCTTACAAGGATATTTTGTCAATTTTCAAAGTTAAAAGGGGCATAACTCCTACAAAAATACTCAAATAGGACTCATCTTTGAACTCACTTGAGTCATCCTAGATCTTATGCTACTGTGTAAATACAATCTAAATCCAATGAGAAATAAATTTTCTAGAGCGCTTACAAGGATATCTTGTCAATTTTCAAAGTTAAAAAGGGGCATAACTCCTTCAAAAATGTTTGAATAGCACTCATCTTTGAACTAGCTTGAGTCATCCAAAAACTAAAGCTACTGTATAAATATTATTCAAATAAACTTGCTAGTGTGCTTAAAAGGCAGATTGAAGGACAAATGGACGCCCGGCATTACCATTTCCCAGCATCCCATTGCGGCGGGGATAAAAATCTCTAATTGGAAAAATGACTCTCTTTGTATGAGCTTCCTTCAGGATCTGGATGCGGTATAATAATGAGGGGGAAACCCATCTAAATGGAAATTGAGTCTCTCTTCAGAATCTGGATGGGCTTAAATATTACAGTGAAACCTCTCTAAATGGAAATTTCCCATCATGTCCTGGATATGGTACATTTTTTTTGTATGAAAGGAAAGTGAAACCTCTCGAATGGAAATTTGCTTTGTATGATCTGCCTTCAGGATCTGAATGTGATAATATAGTACAGTGAAACCTGTCTAAATGGAAATTGGAACTACCTTCAGGATCTGGATGTGCTTTCATATTACAGTGAAACCTCTCTAAAAGGAAATTTCCCATCACGTTCTGGATATGTTATAATATAGTAAAGTGAACCCTTTCGAATGGAAATATGACTTGCTTTGTATGATCTGCCTTTAGGATCTGGATGTGCTATAATATTACAGTGAAATCTCTCTAAATGGAAATTGGAACTACCTTCAGGATCTGGATGTGCTTTAATACTACAGTGAAACTCTTCTAAATGAAAATTTGACTTACTTTGTACGATCTTCCTTCAGGATCTGGGTGTGCCAACTGATTTAATTTTCTTTGGAAGTTTAAACACTCTTTACAAAATATATCTCCACATCTGAAAAGGGTAAAATACATGTAGTATATTATGGTGCATAACATGATCTTTTGAAAAGTTTTCAGGGGCATAACCCTGAAACCACTCTCTTATCTAAATTTTTGAACCTTACAAACTACTGAACAGAGTTTAGAGAAAATTAATTTACATACCAATTCTGAAGAAATTTTCTATGTTTTTTCACTTATTTCTAAGTCCAAATCCCCAAAATTTACAAAAATTCAAGAGTTTCAATTGGTAGAACTTCAGCTCCACTTATGCTTAGCATCAGTATAGTAGTCAACAACTCACTTGAAAAGTCTGAATACTGTGTGCATTTTTGTTCAGAATTTAATATCCCTGCTGGTGGCCATCTTGGATGAGGTACAGACCTGCTGGATATCTTTTTTGGAAGGGACCATTTAAGGACCATTGTGACTAAGTTTGGTTCTAATTGGACTAGTAGTTTCTGAGAAGAAGGTCTTTGAATGTGTTTTCCCATAGGGTCCAGTGTTAAAACTATGTTCCTCGCTGGTGGCCATCTTTGATGAGGTACGGACCTGCCAGATACCTTTTTTGGAAAGGACCATCTAAGGACCATTGTGACTAAGTTTGGTTCAAATTGGCCCAGTGGTTTCAGAGGAGAAGATCTTTGAATGAAAAGTTTACAGTGGATGGACGGACGACAGATGCCAAGTGATGGCAAAAGCTCACCCTGGCATAGCCAGGTGAGCTAATGACAGAGACCAAATAACTGGCACGTCTCTGTATCTTAAGTAATTCCTTTTTTAGTTTTTTTTTTCTTTAGAAAACCTTTCATCTATCTAATTAGATTGTTACCAATGCAAATGATAAATACCTTCTACAGTGATGGATTCTCTCAATCAAAGAAAACTTTTTTCTACAGTCTTTGTTTCTACAATTAGTCACTCCTTCTGAACTTTTCCAATGATGTCTTGTTATCTCTGAAATAAATAAAATACAAATATAATACATAAACTAGCATTATAAACAAAAGTAAAGAAATGTAACATGTAAGATTCAACTAGGTCTAAGATAAAATATCATTATTTTTCCGAGTCTACCTACCCCCAAAAAAACTTACTGCTTCCCAAAATATTTTACTGCAATATAATTGAGAGAAATATTTTTATTTGCACATTTATTACTTTTTGTTGAAACTTATTAAGTTACATTCTTTGAAAAATAAATTTATTTTCCTGCCTACCTACTCACACTGTTACTTGGCCAGGAAGGGTCAGATTGGGGGAAATTAACAATGAACAATGATAATTGTTGATAAAAAAAGCCACCCATACCTCCACCCCCCTGAAAAAGATTTAATATTGATAACATAGCAAATACAAAACTTGATAAATATGAAAATGACACTGCAAAATAAAATAAAGGGCTACGCCGAGCGCAGCATGATACGACCGCAGCATGTCGACCACTGAAATTTCAACAAAGGTAGTTTAAAGTGAATGTGGACACAGTAAAGAGCTTGACACAATAATAAGATGGACACAAAAAGAAGCTAGACACAGTTATTAGCTAGAAACAAAATAGGGAAAAAACCCTTTTGATTACTTACTGATAAAAACCGTAAGAGCTATGCAAAATATGTACTATCAACTAAAACTTTACATCCATAGAAATTCAAAGAAAAAATCCATTGAAATCTGATGAAAAATAAAGATATGACACATTTAGAAAAATTGCAATTTTGGCCCCTTTGACCCCTTGTAGCTCCGAAACAGTAAGAGCTAAAAAAAATCCGTTGACATACTTATATCAAGAAGAATCCAAAGAAAAAAATCCCATCGAAATCCAATGAAAAATAAAGATTTGACATATTTAGAAAAATTGCATTTTTGGCCCCTTTGACCCCTTGTAACTCAGAAACGGTAAGACCTAAAAAAAATCCGTTGATATAGTACTGAAAGCTTAGCTCAAGAGGAATCCAAAGAAAAAAATCCCATTGAAATCCGATGAAAAATAAAGATTCGACATATTTAGAAAAATTGCATTTTTGGCCCCTTTGACCCCTTATAGCTCGGAAACTGTAAGACCCACAAAAAATTCGTTGACATACTACTGAAATCTTAGATCAAGAGGAATCCAAAGAAAAAAATCCCATCGAAATCCGATGAAAAATAAAGATTTGACATATTTAGAAAAATTGCATTTTTGGCCCCTTTGACCCCTTGTAGCTCAGAAACGGTAAGACCTACAAAAAATCCATTGACATATCACTGAAAGCTTAGATCAAGAGGAATCCAAAGAAAAAAATCCCATCGAAATCCGATGAAAAATAAAGATTTGACATATTTAGAAAAATTGCATTTTTGGCCCCTTTGACCCCTTGTAGCTCCGAAACGGTAAGAACTACAAAAAAATCCGTTGACATACAGCTGAAAGCTTAGATCAAGAGGAATCCAAAGAAAAAAATCCCATCGAAATCCGATGAAAAATAAAGATTTGACATATTTAGAAAAATTGCATTTTTGGCCCCTTTGACCCCTTGTAGCTCGGAAACAGTAAGACCTACAAAAAATCCGTTGTCATACTACTGAAAGCTTAGATCAAGAGGAATCCAAAGAAAAAAATCTCATTGAAATCCGATGAAAAATAAAAATTCTACATAATCTGCAAATTCGCAATTTTGGCCCCGTTCGGCCCCTCATAGCTGGGAAAGGAAACAAGTTACCAAAAATCTAATAGCTGAGTGCTAAATTAATTTTTGCAAGGAATCCAATGAATAAACTGCATCAAAATCGGACTTAAAATAAAAAAAAATATTTTTTTTTGAGATTTGCCCCTGTTGGGCCCCATTTATCTCGTGAGTGGTACATGCTACGTGAAATCCGTTGGCATACTACAGATTGGAAATTTCCTCAGGAGCACACTGAAACAAACCCCATCAAAATCCAATAAATAATAAAGATTCTACAGTCAAATATGTGAAAACACCTTATTTAACCCTTTTTGGCCCCTAATTCTGAAATGGGTGGGGCAAAAACCTAAAGGAAAAGCATGTTTCTCAAGAATGTTCCAAGAAACATCATACTAAGATTTGAAAACAATCCATCCACTAGAACCAAAGTTATGCTGTCCACAGACACGAAAATACCTAATTTTACCCCTTTTTGGCCCCTTTTTTGCCTCTTTTTCAATAACGGGTTGGGCAGGGAACGCGAAATTAAAACCCGGGCTTAAGCTTGTGCCTTCAAACATCATACTAAAATTTGATAACAATCCTTTCACTAGAACTAAAGTTATGCTGTCCACAGACGCCGACGCCAGCGCCATACCATAATACGACCACAAAATTTTTGCGGTCGTATAATAATTATAGTATAACTAATTGACCGTCATGAATATCAATAAAAATGTCACAAGTGCTGATCAAATGTCACACCAAGTTTAATCCACTGCGTTGATCGCCACGAGTGACATTTTTATTGATATTCTTGATGGTTGATTAGTTATGCTTTTTATTATATAGATTTTCTACTCAAAAACAGAGTTTTAGATGCAGATTATCTTTTTCATTTCAATTTGCCAGTTGTTTACTTGATGATGATATTGTGATGTCGCTTCATTAAGACATCATCCGGTGACTAGAAATCCTTTATTTTCACCGGTGACAATAAGACATTTATTTAACCGAGAAAACTCGATAAATCACCGCTATCTATATAATAAATTACAGTATGAACCATATGAAATAAGCATTCTTATGTGGATTTCTGCACATCAGATTCTCCAAGCACAAGTTTTGCTGTGCCTGCTATATCTGAATAATGAGTAAATATCAATCAAACTCTCAAAGCTCATGTTCAAAGCCCTATTAGATTCTCAAAACACAGGTTTGGCTGTCTTCACTTTTTCTTCAAACCTCTGTGTGTATCTGTTTCTCCAGAAACCTGCTCAGCTGTCCCTGCTATTTCAACCTGTTTAGTCCATAACAACTGTCCTGGTTGTGGAGTGCTATAGGTATGTGCCATGTCAGGCTATCTTACACATCCCTAAAATGGATACAAATATGACTCAAAGGTGATTCATTTTATAGTAATAAGCAACCAAAAAACTTTTAAAAATACCATGAATATGCATGATTAAACATGCTAAACACATGCCAGTAATTCAAGCATATACAAAAAAGCACAATAAAAGCCATACATATGCGTAAAAAGTTTTATGACTTTATTCCTAACTGGAATAGCAATCTGTCCAAAAAAATTTTTTAAAAAGAAGAACAAAATTGTATTTATACAAATAATTCGTGTTTTTTTTCTAACCATGTTTAATTTGGGAGTTACATTCTCTAGGCTTCTTGCAATACAATTTGTGTGAGATTAACAATTCAGTAATATCAGATGTAGATATACATATCCATGTATAAAAATTAACTTATGGCCAAAACTTTTGCATCTCCAGTTACAATTCACCTTTAAAATGTTTTTTAAATTAACTCAGACTACATTGTAAATATTTTGTGTTTGTGAAAAAATGGAAAAATATTATTTAATTAATTAGATTCGCTGTGTTTCCTACAGACATGCATCATATTGGGAGATAACTCTTAACAAAAATACCTAAATTAAATCTCAGTCCAGTCTTCCAATAATTTGAAATTTTTATTTTCAAAATATTCCTGATAAAAGACATTTCTAAAATTTACCAAGAAAAACCCCTGTAACATTGATGCATGGATGTTCATCAAATTCAGATTGAAATTCAACCTTTTCCAAAATTAGAGCAGACAGGTGTATTTTATCTTAGAACATTTACAACGGATAGTACTGCTGTAAATTTCAAATAAAATGACCAAATATGTGCAAAAAATCATTAAAAAATATAAGCTGCTGAAAAAAGAACCGGGGAGGAATGGGATGAAAATTTAATACTATTTTTTCACACTGTTGCCTAACACAGAATGTTAATATATAATGTTCTTACATTAATGTTATTCTATTTTGTTAATATGTTCTTACAATAAATAACATGATACCAAAGTTGCTGTTAATTTGGATTCTGCATATGCGCATTTCGAAAAATTATGTCTCTTCAATGCAGATAAAATCAAAATATTGGAAATCCATATACCAAAATATGTGTAAAGACTGATAGAGAACGACAAAAAACGTCTTGCGCAACACCAGACCTTTTTTTCATGACGCCAGTGCCCATTTTTTGTTGTGTTGCCAGTGCCGTTTTGCCCTTATTTCTGATGTAAAATCGCGGGAAAATCGCCCACAAATGTATTTTGTCAAACTGAAATGCCTGATAATGAAACCAATCTTGCCTCCTCAACTATGATTTTGAGCTCTTAAACACCTCAACCGTATGAAATTTCGGCCATATGTAATTTCGGACCTCAACGTTAAGATCCTGTCATAAGTATTATGAGTATGCGCTGTTAGTTTTGCATTTCTGTATGAAAACTTGCAACCTTGAATCAAATATGATATAAAATATTAGCCATGTAACTTTATATGAACTCATTTCCGCGTAAGTTGCTTCTATATTCCAAAATGACTAGGTAATAGTTATCTAATTCAAAAGCAACATTTGCTCCACACTCAATGAGAAAATAAAATATATGAAATGTATTGCAAATAAAAAGGGTATTATTTTAGGATTTAATTGAAGGCGCAGAAGTTTGTCTTAGCTTGAGGGTTGGTGCACTTAACGACACAAAGTGCTCTATTTAAAGGTTCAAAGAATTTTTTTAAATAAAGACCATTTTAGATAATTTATTGGTGATGTCACAGTTAAATTTTGACAAATCACGGAGCAGATTATATGTAAACAAACCAAACTGGAAGTCACCCTTGCAGTGCTGGACTCTAAATAATTTTTTTATAAAACATATGGGATATCAACCAACTTTCTATGTTATTATTTAATGAAATTTTTTATCTAAACTTTTGTGCCGACAGACTCCAATTTTGTACTTTGGCCTTTTCCATAGGATCACCACTGATTTCCCCAATGTTTCAACTCCACAGAAATTTGATATCCCGTACGGAATTACATGCATCTATATGAGTTAATGCACTGAAAAAAAATAAATATTATAAATACTTTGGACCTAAGAATATCAAAGACTCTTAAATTAATAACTTAATCTGGGACTAAAGGCACACACCATTACTTCAACTTGACTTTGTCATTACATCCTAAAACTTAAACTAAACTTGACTTTGGCATTTCATCCTGAACCTTAGNCCTGACCAAATTTTCAGTGGTCCGTACAGACTTGCCCAAAATTTGAAGTAAGTCAAGGACCACAATTTTTTTTTTCATTTCCCATAGGGTAACATATTAACTTTTATCAAGGATTAAATTAAAAATTCTATGCTGAAAGTTAATTTTTTTTATCTATAGCAATTCATCCTTTGACTGGTATCATATATAAAATTCACAAACTTCTACCAGATCCTTTTTCCTTGACAGCCAACAACATTAAAGTACCAAAATTGATAAGTCCAGAGAGTTCAGAAGAAAAAAAAAAATTCCCTACTCTCTCTACCTGTTTATATAATAGAGATTTTTGTGATACAATACATTTGAAGCCTGTTCTTGCTCTGAGCGCAAAAAAAAAATTGAGAAATTCATATAAATGACCAAGGAAAAAATGCACCAAAAACGCTAGGAACAATATTCGAAGGACAATGAGAACGGGCAAGAAGAAAACTGAACTCGGGCCTGGATGTCATATTACTACAGTTACGATCGGTCATACTTACAAACGTTATAAGTTACTTACAACCAACGTTTAGACTCAGACTTTTGATAAAAACAATGACATCATGTTGATCAATCTTAGTTTTACGCTTATATCATCGATAGGGATTTCCCGTTGCTGTCAAGCACAAAGAAGATCAGTCTTCAATGCGCTTGAAAGTAAGGATCAATCATTATATGTTTTCAAAGTTTATAATTGAGTTGGATCAATGAAAAAGTAAACAACGTGAAACGTGAAGTAAATCATTTTCTGATTTTTCACTGGTCCATCGGACTTTTTGAATTGTGTTATGCACTGGTCTGTAGTTTAAATTTCCAGGTCCCGGTCCTCGGACCAGTGGATTTGTTAACCCCTGATTTTTGGTAATACTCTGCCGATGGCCCTAGAAAAAGGGACCCTGTTTAAGACAGAAAATATGAAAAAACACACCCTGTTTAAGACAGAAGAGACAAGATATATACCCCAGTGTACCCTGTCTAAGACTGTACTCACTTCCAAAATCAACACCCTGCTTAAGAAAAATAGCCAATGGAGCCTTCTATGGACATAGAATAAATCTGATACAGCTGGTTACTAGTTTTAACTGTTGTTTTACATAGTAAATACAAATGTATACTAAAACTATCTTCCAGATGGCAATATGTGAAAATTATAACCCTGTTCAAAACTGCAAGGGTGAAAAAGATACCCTGTTTAAGACAAACTGATCGCAAAAACCCATTCCTGACCCATTCCTGCGGCACACTCATACTACCTAAGTAATAGCAAGTAGCCCCCAAGGGCTTTTATCATCCTATGTTTATCTTTTACTGATCTGACTTTTTATTTTTTATTTTTTATATTGCTTTGTGATAATATAAAAAATAAAAAGTCAGACCAGTAAAAAGATAAACATAGGATGATAAAAGTAGCTTTGTAAACGACAGATAATTCGGTCTACCTGAACCTGTACTGTATACTATATCTGTGTGACTGGCTGTGAGAGTCTTCCTTCAGTTCAAAGCAGAAAACTGACGGCTCTAAACACTGACATTATGTAATCGCGACCAAAATTAATCTGAATCAAATATTCTTAGTCTGGAGATGGGTATTCTGAAGAATAACTTACTAATTGCCACAAATTTCATGATTTGTTTTTATCTGCATGATCATGTGCACCAATGTTTTCAATTTTGGCTTTCATAATAAAAGAATCAAATACGATCTGTGTGTGAACAATATCCGTATTCGCAGCAGGGGTATACTCATGATAACATATCACAATCTTAGAGGACGACCATTTGATTTTCAGGGGGGGGGTGTAAATAAATAATTTAATCCTTGTGACAGGCCGCGATCTAATTTTATTTTGATTTGAAGAATAATGGATTGTTTTGTTGCAAATGTAGATAAACAATTTGATGTGACATTTGTAAATTGGTGAAAATGAATAATTTAATCAAGATTTTCGTGTAAACTGATAATTTTTCCAGGCAAAATCGCCCAAACCACCCCCCCCCACACCTGAAAAGTCAAATGGTCGTCCCTTATGAACAAAAGCAAATCATGAGTGGTTTTTATTTCACTTAAACAGTAAACACGATCAGAGACATATAATTACATGTCTCTGACACGATATTCAGATTTAACAGAAAAGAAAACACCAAATGGTGCAAAAACAGTTAGTAAAAAATGTGATTTTTGAGAATATTAGAATTTTCCCCTAAAAATCAAAATGAAGGCAAATCATCATTTCAGTGTGATTATTTTGAAATTCACGATTACCGGTACTCACACACATCATAGTATCGTAGTATAAAGTCATATAATGCAAATTTATCACAATTGATTTATTGTGTCCTAAAATTTATCTACATGATTTTCAATCAAAAGACAAATACAAAATGATGATTTTCGTTTTGCAGGTTTTCCAGTTCCTCATCTCAAACTTCAGTCTACAAATGCGAGAAGAAGTTGGTTATAATTCAAACAACATTAATATACATACCATGAAATTAGTAGTTTTTTTACATGAGTGTATGGAAATGGAAATGATGATTCAGTACCAATCTATAGATAAAATGGTGTAAATAACTAATTTCAAAGACAAATGTTATAAGTGTTTTGTCGAGAGTTTCCGGTGGCTTGACAGGTTAAAAACACCTTATCTTTCTTACAAAAAATAGGTACATTCTTTGTACGTATTGATTTAATCTTTGGACATGTCTGCTTCATAAGACACATGATTTGATCACATTTGTCCTCCAATCGCAAAATATCAAATTCTAGAATCAAGAAAACTGCGATTTTTCATAAAATCTGTTATCAAAACCTTTTTGTTTGAACTTGAAAAAATACAAAGTTGCAAAAAAATGTTTTGCAATTATTTTGTAACTATGTAAATAAACACATATAAAGAAAGCGGTTGCATGCAATCCGTTTCAAATTGGCTATTGCACTATTTTAAATTAACCGTTCTCATAAAACATCCGTTTTGATGAATTATACATTTACAAAATTACATTAGTAACATTTTAATATAATCAGAAATAAATTTCGACTTGGTTAATAAGAATGAAAAAATAACAAAGTTACTGTTAATTTTTCATCTTTATGATAAGATTAAGTCATTCCAAGCTGAATTAATTTTTTCGAATATTCGTGGAAAGGAGTAGTATTTTTTACTTTATGAGATTTTAGTAAGTCTAGAATCAAAAATGTTTAAAAACACTCTTTCTAGCCCGGCGGGGGGGGGGGGGGGGGGGGGTACTCCCAAAAATTTTCTGTACATAGGCTTGGACTATTTTTTTGGGGTAAAAATTTTAGATTTCGCTATTTTTTGGGGGTGCAAAAAAATGTTAGTATTTTTGGGGGTTACAATTAATATGGTGGTATTTTTTTGGGTGTTTCATATTTTGTTGGTATTTTTATGGGGTACATGAGTTTTCTGAAAAAAAGATTGACAACATGCATAAAAATATATGGCTTTTTTGTATACAATATTGCACCAAACTTCGACGTATCCCTATTGTTTGATGGACTCTGCACTAATTTATAGTGCTTCGGCAACTTAGTAACAATCCTTGGAATGGTTGTATTTGCCTTACATAGCATTGCACAGGCGGAACAATGACAGTTTGGTCAATAAAAAAACATAAATGACAGAACATAAAAACTCTTTGGTATTTTTTGGGGGTTTAAAATTTTGGAAGGTATTTTTTTTTTTGGGTTGTATTATTATAATTGGTATTTTTTTGGGTATACTGCCAAATTTTGGTATTTTTGGGGGGTATAATTATTTCTCTGGGACGAGCCTATGTATGGGTAAAATTTGTAGGACAGACATACCGAAATGATATTAAGGATATATTTTCAATATCATAATATATGTCAATTTTATAGGGTATATAAATTTACATCTCAAAAAAGTAGAAACTTTTAAAAACGAAAATTTTTAATTTGCAAAAAAAAAAAAAAAATCGAGGGAAACGGCTTAATAGTCCACAAGAAGGGGTGACAATTTCGACATTTTAGAACCTAAAATAAGTATAAAACTAAACAAATATTGATTCAAATTTTACCAACCATAAGCCGCAAAATTTCCATTTTTCAATGAATGTATCCAGAAAATTGTGGGTTTTCAACTGACAACCAAGGTATGAAATGACCAAATGTGTTTATGGAAAAGGAGTAAACAACCAACATATTGTCAATTTATGCAGGGGTAAGTAATTTTTTTTTTTTTTTTTTTTGTTGTTTTTTGTTTGTTTGTTTGTTTTTTTTTGAATCCCAAAACGAAAAAAGTAGTAAATTGCCTAAATACATATACCCTGTACAGGTTGTTAAGCTAATTTGTATCAAATTAAATTTGATACAAAACTGGTATATATAAACTCACAAAATACAAGAGCTTAAAGGATGAATTAAAAAATTAGACAAGGGTACTACCGAAGTAACCCTATCCTGTCAGGTAAACTTTATTTTTAATTATTAAATACTGGAAAATCGGTCCGGTGAAATCCAACCCGTGGACTATATACAAATAAGAAAACCTTGCGTGCGTGCCAAAATATTTTATTTATTGCAGGGACAATACATAGTGTCCCTGTTTTATCTAATCAGTATTGACAATTACCATGGCCTTATATACTTCCTTGTGGTATTCCAGTATCCTACTTTCGTTTCTGACTTAAAACGTAAGTAAATTGAAAGTTAAATGAAAGCAGTAATTTTTAGTAAATTTCATATCTCTGTTGTTTTAGATTTTCTACTAAAGCCTTTTGTGTCTTTGTTTGTGTATATGGTAAAAATTGATCAATTTTGTAACCGAATACAGCAACGTATAATAAAGGCAATAAACATGACAAATAGATCGACATGAATTGACATTTCGTCAAAAGAAAAGTGTTGCGTTTGAAATATGTATATTTCAAACTGCTATTTTCCTTAAACATCTCCTAAATAGTTTTTAGGTTTGTTACTTCGATCCATGGGGCAGCTTATTACGAAACTTTCCAACAACTGTATTTTAACTCGAATAATTAATCCCTTCGGCCAATGGAAGCACGGGCTAAGGACGAGCAATGTTTTTCTTAGCACTCCAGGTAAATTGATTTTTTTCCGTCAATTCAAAGACTTTAGAACTTTTATAATTTTATAAAATGTTGGCATTCAGGCACACAGCCTTTAGAACTTTAGAACTTTATTAGAAAACACTCAGACACATATCAACATGTGTTACATGAACAACAACAGAATGAGCATGCATAAGTAAATAGTAAACATACTAAACATATCAGCATATATAATCACAATACAAATAATTATAAAAGTTTTGAAACCCTTTTAACAAATATAGATAATCTTTTTAGTACTTCACAATTACAGAGTGAAAGTAAACCTTCCATTTTGAAATAATTTGGTCTTCTAAAATAGTAATTAGGTAGATACTTTGTACGTAAGTTTTCAATATTTTGGTTTGTACAACAAAACAGAATGTGGAACTCATTACCTATTTCACCATTATTACATAGTTTACATATACGGTCATTTTGGGTAGTCCAAACCACCGTCCGGTTTCGATTGGGAGGTGTAAATTTGATGTTCTAAGTCTAGTTATCCACATTCTATTAGATTCTGGTAATCTTAACAAATAGTTTTCTAAGCCAAATGATTTTTTGAAAACAGAATAAAATTGACCGCGGGAAGAGGACAAAATATCATTAAACCATGTTTGTATAAAATTGTCCTTTAAAATTTGTTGTACATACTTATAATTAAAACATGCAAACTGGTTTGTAAATATATAACTCATACCAACATCATTCCATATTTTGTGTATAAACTCAATCCATTTGAAATTAAATTTCTTTTTATCATAAAGTGAAAACATAAGTCTATACAATACACTACTAAGTTTATTATCATTTTGCATAAATTTAGCCCAAAATGATATCATTCTAAGTTTCACACATATCTCTAGAGGGAATCTTCCCAACTCACCATAAACAAACAAATTCGGTGTAGTATTTCGGACTTTCAAAATTCGTTTACAAAATTTGAGGTGGACCTGTTCAATTAGTTTTAAGTTTTCAAATCCCCATATTTCCGAGCCATAAAGTAAAATAGGTTCCACCATGGCGTCGAACATTTTCAATTGTATATCAACTGGAATACTCTCATTTTGTATAAATTTATAAAATTAAATAAAGCCTTTTGAGCTTGGTCTATAAGTCTTTTTCTGGTTTCTATGAAACAACCATTATATTTAAAAACTACACCAAGATATGTGAATTTATCAACAATTTCTAATTCTTCGTTTTGTAAATAAAATTTGGTGGTGTGTTGAGACCTTCGTTTGCTAAAAATCATGACTTTAGTTTTACTAACGTTCACTTAAGTTTCCAAATTTCACAGTACGACGCAAAAATATTTAGTGAATTTTGGAGACTCTCTTTAGTTTCAGATAGGATAATGGTGTCATCTGCATAGAGTATAACAAAAATTTTATAATAGATATGAATTTCATCTTCTAATTTCTCCTGGATAGTCTCTAATGGCAGTCCGTAAAGCTGACCAAAGTAGTCTTCTAAATCATTTAAAAATATTGAAAACAAGAAGGGAGACAGACGGTACACTTTAAGCTAAAGATTAGTTTGATTTGGGTGTTTATGTGTCATGTTTTATAGGCCAGGAATCCAGCCCTCTGTGGTTTTAACAAGCCTTGTTCTTAGTATAAGTTTTGAAGCACTTTTAGGCTGAATATTTTGGGAAGCCTTGTTCTAAGTTTCGGTTTTGAAGCATACTTTTTATATATTTTGGCAAGCTTTATTCCTAGTTTCAGATTTCCTTCATCATGCATATAGCTCGGACAGCGATTCATTTGATGAACATCAGGACTTGTGTTTGTTATGAGGTAGAAATAATCTATAAATTGAAGTCAGCAATGAATAACAAATGTGGCTCAAAAATTAACTTTTTAATAAGATAAAAAATATTTTTACAAATTAAATGTACAAAATTTAACAGTTACTATATAAAGACTTATCTGACAATTACAAAGTTTTCTGATGAATATCCAAATAAATAATCCAATGAAGTCCACCGAGAAATGTCAAGATAAATAATCCTTATAGTCTTCACTGAATAATTAATACTTAATTTATAAAACGGATGTCGATTTCAATACAAAAGATTGCATAATAATCCTTTATAAACTTATTAAACTGACTGACTCAGCATTTTTTTTGCTTCCTTATATTTATGCATACAATATTGCTAGAAAGATCTTTCACAAGAAATAACAGGAACATTCTTAATTAACTGATAATTACATAACTAACTGAAAGATCTAGAAAAATTCAAATGTATAGACTAATTGAAAGATCTAAAAAGGTCAAAGTTCAAGAATATTCTAAGGCGCAATAACCTTGATCATTGATTATTGTTAACAAAGTACATAACCAAGCCAAATGCATTAAATAATATTAAGGCCTTACAAAATAAAAACAATGAATGCAATGCATTTTAGAATATTTTACAACATTTGATTTACAAAATGATCAACAAATATATTTTCAGATATTGATGTATTATGACTTGTTTTGCAACCTGACACTTTGTAATTGCATGATATTAATTTATCAATAAAATTTTCTTGGTATAAATCAATGCATACAATGAATTATAAATAAAATTTTCTTCACAAATTCATATCAAAACATTTTTTTAGATTATTTATTAACTTTGTCACAAAACTTCACTGTCAGTTTCACTCTTTTTCATTGTTGCACACATCTAAAAGGCCTGTTTCAACACAGGAGTTAAAGTCAGGGACAAAATGAAGAGTTCCCTGTTAATGTATAGGTTATAACTTGCAGTCGTATTATTTTAATGTGACCATACCGTTTTTTTTATATTATTTTTTTCTTCGACTAACATGTAGTTATATTTTTCCTTTTCTTTGTTGCGATTTGTGCTACTTTTTAATTTAATTTTTCAAGTCCTTTACTTCATTTCTTTCGGCTTGTTGCTATTGGTACACATTTGCCTGTACAATTACACTTAATATTATAACTGCAGTTATCA
>MJUU01039583.1:22157-37257 GCA_002080025.1 Modiolus philippinarum
TTTTTTCCCCCAAGACGTAAAAAGTAGTAAATGGCCTAAATACACATACCCTGTAAAGGTTGTTAAGCTAATTTGTATCAAATTAAACTTGTATATCTAACTCACAAAATAAAAAAGCTTATCATCCTGTCAGGTAAACTTTATTTTTAATTATTAAGTACTGGAAAATCGGTCCTGTGAAATCCAGCCCTTGTACTATATACACACAAGAAAACCTTGCGTGTGTGCCAAAATATTTTATTTATTGCAGTATTGTCCCTGTTTTATCTAATCATATTGACAATTACCATGGCCTTATATACTTCCTTGTGGTATTCCAGTATCCTACTTTCGTTTCTGACTTAAAATGTAAGTAAATTGAAAGTTAAATGAAAGCAGTAATTTTAGTAAATTTCATATCTCTGTTGTTTTAGATTTTCTACAAAAGCCTTTTGTGTCTTTGTTTGTGTATGGTAAAAATTGATCGAAAAGGAAATTACCATTTTGTAACCGAATACAGCAACGTATAATAAAGGCAATAAACATGACAAATAGATCGACATGATTGACATTTTGCCAAAAGAAAAGGGTTGCGTTTTGTCTTTTTTTTTGTCAATTCAAAATTCTAGCATCTAGTAAAACAGTTATCATGACGCGAATGTTACGGTACAATTGAGATTAGTTTGATTTTAGGTGTTTCAATACGAGTTTCAATAGGAGGCATGTTTTATATGTCAGGAATTTAGTCCTCCGTGGTTTGACAAGCCTTGTTCTTAGTATAAGTTTTGAAGCATTTTAAGGCTCAGTATTTTGGGCACTGATTTTGAGAAGCCTTTTTCTTAGTTTCGGTTTTGAAGCAGACTTTTTTCTCTATATATTTTGGCGAGCTTTATTCTTAGTTTCAGTTTTCCTTCGTCATGCATATAGTTCCAGCGATTCATTTGATGAACATCAGGACTTGTGTTTGTTATGAGGTAGAAATAATCTATAAATTGAAGTCAGCAATGAATAACAAATGTGGCTCAAAAATTAACTTTTTAATAAGATAAAAAAATATTTTTCACAAATAAAATGTACAAAATTTAACAGTTACTATATAAAAACTTATCTGACAATTACAAAGTTATCTGATGAATATCCAAATAAATAACCCAATGAAGTCCACCTAGAAATGTCAAGATAAATAATCCTTATAGTCTTCACTGAATAATTAATACTTAATTTATAAAACGGATGTCGATTTCAATACAAAAGATGGCGTGATAATCCTTTATAAACTGATTAAACTGAATGCCTCAGCATTTTTTTTTGCTTCCTTATATTTATGCATACAAATTGCTAGAAAGATCTTTCACAAGAAATAACAGGAACATTCTTAATTAACTGATAATTATATGACTAACTGAAAGATCTAGAAAAATTCAAATGTATAGACTAATTGAAAGATCTAAAAAGGTCAAAGTTCAAGAATATTCTAAGGCGCAATAACCTTGATCATTGATTATTAACTAAGCTAAATGCATTAAATAATATTAAGGCCTTACAAAATAAAAACAATGAATGCAATGCATTTTAGAATATTATACAACATTTGATTTACAAAATGATCAACAAATATATTTTCAGATATTGATGTATTATGACTTGATTTGCAACCTGACACTTTGTAATTGCATGATGTTAAAAATTTATCAATAAATTTTTCTTTGTAAAATCAATGCCTACAATGAATTATCAATAAAATTTTCTTCATAAATTCATATCAAAGCACATGTTTAGATTATCTATTAACTTTGTCACAAAACTTCACTGTCACTTTCACTCTTTTTCATAGTTGCAAACATCTAAAAGGCCTGTTTCAACACAGAAGTTAAAGTCAGGGACATAATGAAGAGTTCCCTGTTAATGTATAGGTTATAACTTGCAGTTGTATTATTTTAATGTGACCATACCGTTTTTTTTATATTATTTTTTTCTTCGACTAACATGTAGTTATATTTTTCCTTTTCTTTGTTGCGATTTGTGCTACTTTTTAATTTAATTTTTCAAGTCCTTTACTTCATTTCTTTCGGCTTGTTGCTATTGGTACACATTTGCCTGTACAATTACACTTAATATTATAACTGCAGTTATCATAGAACATAAGTGCAAACATTTCATATTTATCCCTTTTTAATGAAATAAATATTGAAATAAATGTCGGGATGAAATTAGTATTAAATACCTCCGAATAATCCTCATAAAAACTGATATATTCAGTCTAATTAAATATCAAATTCGATGTTTTCTTTTTGATTTGCAGATGGAAGAATTGTTCCACATGACACCGTAACAAAAGTTCAGATATGTCAGTCGGCATACGAGTAGTTCGTGGGCCAGACTGGAGTCATGGCGATAAAGATGGTGGCGAAGGTCATGTTGGTTCTGTTGTTACTCTGAATTCGGATGACACCTGCAGCGTTGTCTGGGATAATGGCAGAGAGACGACATGTAGTATTGGTAAAGGAGGAAAACGTGACCTTCGAATTGTAGATAGTGCACCTGGAGGTAACTTTAATATCTTTTACAAATATCATTTACAAAAAATGAATATTTTCCAAGAAGGCATACGTTTGGGCTCAATAAAACTAGTTTAACCCCGTCGCAGCAGGTTTGCGCCTGTCCCAAGTCAGGAAATTTATTAAGCCTTTGTGTGTCTTGTCTGTTTTCTAGAAAACAAGACACACAAAGGCTTAATAAATTTCCTGACTTAGGACAGGCACAAACCTGCTGCGGCGGGGTTAAACTAGTTTTATTGGACCCAAAACTTCCCCTATAGGTAATGTGATAAATAAAAAAACAATCGTAACAACAGTAAAATTCAGTTGGCAACAGGACTGAGTCAATTATGAATAATGAAACTGAAAGAACTAAATATACGGACAAAAACATGAAATCACAAGAGACTACTAGCAGTTAACTGACATACCAGCTCCAGACCCATTACCAACTGACAAATCAAGTTATGTACCCTCAGTATGCAGCTTCCACCGAGATCATCTCCTTGAGGAGTTTAGCATAATGATTTCATGCATATACCGGAATACATAACCAGTGCCCATGCAATACAGATTTTAGAAATTTAGAATGTGTTTAGTTAAAATGCAAATACGCTATCAAAAAATCAATGTTAATACCAAGGAAGGCCATACGTAATGACTTGACGACAATACCGTAATTATAACCCTTATGAATTAGACGATAATGTGTGTCTATAGGAGTCTAGAATGATGTTTATTCGCTGAACTTGATTACTCTTTATTTAGGGGCCGACTCCGACCTGATGTTGGGTGTGGGTTTTCCTCGCCGTTCATTGAAGATCTTTTGGTGGCTTTGAATTGTTATTACTCCCCTTTGGGTCATTGTCTCTTTGACACATTCCCCGTTTCCCTTGTTTTTTCTATACATTTTTGTTTGTTTCAATATTTAACCTCTTTACAATGGCCAATTACTTCATGAAATATAAGGATTTTTACTCTACGTTGGGAGCCGTATAATGATATATCCTGATTATGAGCGCGCCACCTTTTCGAGCAAGAAAAATATTACAAACTTAATTACTACCAACACCAAATAATTTTAGCAACTGCTTTTTTTGTTTCCCAATCGCTTTAAATTTCATTCCGGTCACCAAATATTGAAGCTCAATATTGTTTTCATGCAGTCATCAAATGTTGCAACACCTTTCGCATTTAACTTCGTTTAAATTTTTCATTTACTAGTACTTATGGCGGATTTCCTGAATCATTAACGTATTATATTATCAATTCATGAATGAACATAGCAATATTCTTCTAGTAACACCTATGAGAACTCTTCTTAACCCCTGTCTTTTGTTTGATTATCAAACAATCAAAAACCTATAGAATTCTATTGTATACCAATTTGTCATCACTCAAGTATCAAGGTAAACCCCTTCAGGCAGTACAAGAATTCTATAGAACAATTTATCAATTGATGAACAGACAAAAGACAGGAGTTTTGAAGGAGTTGTTATATGTGTTACCCGAGGAGAATAGGTAAATTCATCGAAGAATTGCAAATAAGATGTTAATGATCCAGAAAATCCGAAATAATATGTATATATATATATATTGAACTTTTTTCATGTTTAAAATTCCAGGCGTAAGGCATCCAGGAGTGATGTGTGACGAATGTAAGCAGAACAATGTACGTGGTGTACGGTGGAAGTGTTGTCAATGTCACGATTACGATCTGTGTACGATATGTTACTTCAGTGACAAACATGATCTGGGACACCAATTCCAGCGAATCAACAAGCAGGACAGTTCTCCGTAAGAGATAGTAGAATTTAAAATATTGGCTGTATTGTTTGGAACCTTTTTGTCGGCTGGATACACCCGTGAATGTTTTTCTTTCTAAGAATTTAAGTTAAAAGTGTTTGCATCTAGCATTTTGCAACAGTCTAAGTCAAAATAAGTGAGAATCCTCAATTGATATTTTCTGCTCTTCTTTCTTCTTCTTTCTTTCTTTATTCAGAGAAAAACATTCAGCCGTAGTTTCATGCTACGGAACAGGAGCGAATATATATATATACAGTTTACGATGGAAACGAAATGAGTAGACAACAATATTTTAATGCACAATATCAAAATTCACTAATTCATTGTCACACAAATATATTGAAGTTTAATAGTACATTTAGCCTGGTCACCCCTATCATCACCGGAGATTATATCACGTGGTCTAAATTTTACAAAACGTTCATGAAAGAAAGTTTTAACGGATTAATGTGACAATATGTGTACTAATATTCAATTTTTAAGCAAAATAGGATTACTGTGTGCCTACAAAAGTTTTGCAACTTTTGCAATGAAGATTGAAAGGTTAGTCAATACATTTGTGTTACAATACATAATCATTCCATACAATTTATTAACATTCGGATTGGTTGTATAGTAACTTGGAATATACTTATTTCTAAGATCGGTTACAAGATCATGATTGCACAAAGCAACATAATGAAACTCATCCCCAAGACCTGTTCGACATAAAGTGCAGACCCCTTCATGATGTGGTATTCCGTACCATCTTCCAGTTTCCATAGAAAATTTTATATTGCATGTTCGAAGTTTACATATAACTGTTCTATGATATTTTTTTAGTCTCAGTAAGTATGGTTCGAGACGAAACTCAATTTTAAACTTCGAATAAAAATCTCCTCTGGACGAAGCATCAATATCAGAATACCATTTCTGTATGAACTGGTCTTGTAAGATCTGTTTCACATGAAGTTTTTAGAAAATTGACATTAACATTCCCTTGTATATTCCAAATTTCACTACATCCAATATCATCAAAAATTGATTTTATGTAACATATCCATTTGAAAGAGCGATCACCGTTTTCGTACATATTGAACATAAGATTATATAATTTACCAGATAATTTATCTGTGTTATTTGTAAGTTTGAACCAGAAACATATCATTTTAAGCTTGATGCTGATTTCAATAGGGTATCGTCCTAACTCTCCATACACCATAAAACTTGGAGTAGATGAACGGAGATTTAGGATTTTCTTGCAAAATTGAAGTTAGATTTTTTCTATATTTGACTTATTTTCAAATCCCCATATTTCTGAAGAATAGGTTAAAATAGGGGCTACTAATAAGTCAAATAATTTCAATTGCAAATCCATGGGAATACTTATTTTATTTACCTTATAATAAAGAGCATAAAAGAGCTTTTTGTGCCTGCTCTACGAGTTTGTTTCTTGACTTATAAAAATTACCATTATAGTTGAATATAAGACCCAAATATGTATATGAGTCACATATTTCTATATTCTGCTCAAAAATATTAAAATGTACCCTTCTAGTAGAGTTCCTCTTAGAAAAAATTATAATTTTTGTTTTTGAAACGTTCACTGTCAGCTTCCAAGTTGTGCAATATTGTTCAAATACATCTAAAGCAGTTTGTAATTCCTCAGGTGTATATGCAAAAATTACAGTGTCATCTGCATATAGAAGTATAAACAATTTGATATAAAATCCTATATTTTCTAAACTTTTTGTATCTAGATATTGTACTCTTGAAATAGAGTTTTCGGTAAAAAAACTCTTCCAGATCGTTTAGATACAAGGCAAACAGAAAAGGAGAGAGTTTTCCCCTTGACGGACCCCTATTTCACATGGGAAATATTCTGTTTTGAGTTCCCCCATTTTAACACACGATTTAATATTAGTATACATGTTCAAAATAACTTTAAACACTTTCCCACTAATATTATATTTTAATAATTTTTGAAATAAGCCAACTCTCCAAACTGTGTCAAAAGCTTTCCTGAAATCAATGAAAGCACAGTACAGTTTTTTACCGGATGAAAGATATAAAGAAATAAGGGAGTGAAGAATAAATATATTGTCCTGTGCACTATAACCTTTCCTGAAACCACCTTGAGAGTCAGATACGAGTTGAAATTTTTCAGACATCTTATTGAGTCTAGTGTTTATCACAGAGGTAAACACCTTACCCAAATTGGATGTACGACAAATTGCTCTATAATTATCTAAATTATCACGGTCACCTTTGTTTTTATATATGGGGCTCTTGATGTTTCTTCTGACTATGCTACAATTTCGGTACTTTGCTATTTTCTTGCGATTTTCTACTTCAATAAAGGTTTGGGAAACTTAAATATAAAGTATTTTACAGGTTCTAGTGATGGTCGGTAGTTTTCATCTACACACTTTAACTGTTGAAATCACCAAGTACATTCGATGCTTTGCAATTCTAAACTTTGATTTTTTAAATCCAATCTTTTATTGTTGATCGAATGGTGACGTCAAGAAGAATAGTAACATTTAAAGCATTCATCCTTTCCTTTGTTTTGCCACATGCTCCATATTTTCTTATTTGTTGAACAAGTTTAAGTGAACAGAACACTAACTTCATTTATCTGCAGAGTAAATTTAACGAAGAGATCAACATCACAGAAAATGAAGGCATTTGGTATATTTCCTGGCGCAGTAGTAGTCAGAGGAAAGAATTGGTCTTATGGCACACAAGACGGTAAGTCTTTTTCTCAGCAATTTTAGTTTTTGAATTGTCTTTTAAATTGTCTTTTATCAGGACAGCAAAATAATGAAATTCTGAAATTTTTGTTTTGTTTGTGTAAGCTATGTGCTCAATGTTAGACTAACCACTTGGAGCTAATGTTTATTCCAGAAAACACAACATAAAGATATAGTACAAAACAAATACACACAAAAAAATTAACAAGAGACTTTCTTTCTACAAACTCTACACTAACAAATTACTAAAAGACTAATTACAACATAAGATTATCCCATTTGTATTCAAAAACAAACCAAAATATGCCACATTATCATTTGTAACAAAAACAACAAAAGCTTTCACCTGTAGCAATAATAATAACAGCGAAATTTCAGTGTAACAATAAACCAGAGGCTCCCAGGAGTCTGTATCGCTCACCTGGTTTTCAGTTTCCACAATCAAGGTAACAATGTAAGTTATACAGTTGGTCTTCAGTTTCTCAAACTTTCGTAGGTCGAACACCCTCAATATCTTGAACTGTTTTTAAAGTCTGATCATGTTTAATTATATTTCTTTGTTGGGATTTTTTTAGAAAAAAAACTTTCTTGCTAAGGACCACTTTCGACACCAGTTTTGAAGTCGAGACGTCATTTTGTAAATGGCAGTCAACAAACAATGTCAACATCGGTTTAGAAGTCGCAACATCAATATCGATGTGGAAATCAAATTTCTTTGAAATAGGACAATGTTGAATTTTCCCGCCTTTTTGGTAGCCATTTTAAATATGGCGGTCAACGAACAATTTTTAGCATCAGTTTTGAAGTTGCGACATCCAGACCTATTTGGAAACCAAATGTCATTGAAATCGGACAATGTTGAATCTTCCCGCCTTTTGTGACGGCCATTTTGAAAATGGTGGTCAACAAACAATTTTCAACATCGGTTTTGAAGTCGCAACATTAATATCTACCTAGAAACCAAATTTTATTGAAATCGTACAATGTTGAATTTTCCCGCCTTTTTTGGCGGCCATTTTGAAAATGGTGTTCAAGGAACAATTTTCAACACCGGTTTTGAACTCGCAACATCAAGATCTATTTGGAAACCAAATGTCATTGAAATCGGACAATGTTGAATTTTCCCGCCTTTTTTGGCGGCCATTTTGAAAATGGCGGTCAACGAACAATTTTCAACTTCGGTTTTGAAGTCGCAACATCAATATCTACTTGGAAACCAAATTTCATTGAAATCGGACAATGTTGAATTTTCCCGCCTTTTTTGGTGCCATTATGAAAATGGCGGTCAAGGAATAATTTTCAACATCAGTTTTGAAGTTGCCACACCATGGCAAACATTTCATCAATTTACACTTTACCTTCATCTTCTATAGTTTTGGAAATAATAGATGAAAAATACGAAAATTAAAAAAATTCGGTGAAAAAAGGGCAATAACTGCTACAAGGGTTTATGGATTTTCTTCAAAATTTCAGGATGGGTACATCTTGATAAGCTGAACATTTTTGCAATTTACACTTGACCTCTATCTGTTACACTTTTTGAAATAAAAAATAAAAATTGCAAAAATTTTGAAAATTTAACGGAAAAAGGACTATAACTCTGAGATGAGTTTTCAGATTTTCTTCAAAATTGCACAGTGGGTAGATCTCATCATGCTGATCATTTTTATCCATGTCAGATTTTTGATATCTGTAACGGTTTTCGAGTTATTAGCCAAAAACTGCAATTTACCCCTATGTTCTATTTTTAGCAATGGCGGCCATGTTTTTTGACCGGCCAACTAATCGAACATAACTTTGAGAAGCCATACCCTGGTGATTTGGTTACATTTGGTCCAGCGGTTTCAGGGGAGAAGATTTTTAGCTCACCTGGCCTAAAAGGCCATGTGAGCTTTTGCCATCACTATGCATCCGTCGTCCGTCGTCCGTCGTCTGTCTGTCCGTCAACAATTTCAAAAATCTTCTCCTCTGAAACCGCCGGGCCAAATATAACCAAACTTAATTTGAATCATCACCAGGGTATGGCTTCTCAAAATTGTGTTCGATTAGTCGGCTGGTAAAACAACATGGCCGCCATTGCCAAAAATAGAACATAGGGGTAAATTGCAGTTTTTGGCTAATAAGTCGAAAACCATTACAGATATCAAAAATCTGATAGGGTAAAAATGACCAGCATGATGAGATCTACCCACTGTGCAATTTTGAAGAAAATCTGAAAACTCATCTCAGAGTTATAGTCCTTTTTCCGTTAAATTTTCAAAATTTTTGCAATTTTTATTTTTTATTTCAAAAAGTGTAACAGATAGAGGTCAAGTGTAAATTGCAAAAATGTTCAGCTTATCAAGATGTACCCATCCTGAAATTTTGAAGAAAATCCATAAACCCTTGTAGCAGTTATTGCCCTTTTTTCACCGAATTTTTTTAATTTTCGTATTTTTCATCTATTATTTCCAAAACTATAGAAGATGAAGGTAAAGTGTAAATTGATGAAATGTTTGCCATGGTGTGGCAACTTCAAAACTGATGTTGAAAATTATTCCTTGACCGCCATTTTCATAATGGCACCAAAAAAGGCGGGAAAATTCAACATTGTCCGATTTCAATGAAATTTGGTTTCCAAATAGATATTGATGGTGCGACTTCAAAACCGGTGTTGAAAATTGTTCGTTGACCGCCATTTTCAAAATGGCCACCAAAAAAGGCAGGAAAATTTTACATTGTCCGATTTCTATGACATTTGGTTTCCAAATTGGTCTTGATGTCGCAACTTCAAAACTGATGTTAAAAATTGTTCGTTGACCGCCATTTTTAAAATGGCCGCCAAAAAAGGCGGGAAAATTCAACATTGTCCAATTTCAATGAAATTTGATTTCCAAGTAGATATTGATGTTGCGACCTCAAAACCGATGTTGAAAGTTGTTTGTTGACTGCCATTTACAAAATGACGTCTCAGCTTCAAAACTGGTTTGAAAGTGGTCCTTAGCAAGAACGTTTTTTGTCAAAACAGCCCAACAAAGTAATATAGTAAAACATGATCAGACTTTAAAAACAGTTCAAAATATTTGAGGTGTTTGAGCTACGAAAGTTTGAGAAACTAAAGATCAACTGTATAACTTGCAATGTTACCTTGATTGTGGCAACTGAAAGCCAGGTGAGCGATACAGGCTCCTGGGAGCCTCTGGTTGAAATTGTTGACGGACGGACGGCAGACGACGGACGCAAAAGGATGACAATAGCTCACATGGCCCTTCGGGCCAGGTGAGCTCAAAAAGTTCGACATGTTATAGCAATAGACAACAGAATGAAAATTTTTTTAATGACACACAAAATAAAGTACAAAGACATTATAATATCATTTTTAGAGAAGAAAGCAATTTTGACAATTCGCCGATCCAGGAACTGAGGTGTTGTGGGTATAGTGATTGTATGTGAAATTTTGGTGTACAAACAGACGATTTTCAACCAATCACGTTATGCTATTTACGTTTTTGACAAATCAAAATTTTGTTTCTGAAACGACGAATAGCAAAAATACTACTCATTATCATTTGTGAAAACATCGAATAAAATATAGGGTAATTTAGCTTTTTAGAATAACACAAATTCATCAGAATAACAACTGTGAGAGCAGAGAAGAAAGTACTAGGTGGTGCATTTTTAAACAAAAACAAAATTGCAACACAGTATAACTTGTGAAAGCAGCTTTTAGAAATAACTAAAATGCAACACAATATCATTTGTGAGAGCAGCCAACAAAGAACGGGTAAGACAACTTTTAACAATAACCATTGCATTTGTTAGTGCAGCGATCAAATACATGGTAGTGAAATACATGTATTTAACAACAACAAATATTGGTGAGAGCAGCAACAAATCTGTCGGAAATGACAGAGTTCTACGCATTCCCTGTTTAACACATAAAAGAATTATTTTAGATCCTGGACATAATTTTCATAACTTTTTTGAAATCAAATTATTGACAGCATTTTTATCAAAAAGAATTCTAGGGTATATGGTTGTTAAGAAGAATACTAAAATGGGTAGTCATTGAGGGATTTTAGGAAATTAAACAAACTTGGAATCAAATTCTTGATCAAGTAGGTGAAAATGTTTGTCCTAATTGATAAAAACAAATACTTCAGCTAGAATGAAAAAAGAAACTTTCAGTAAATTTATCAAAACTGGTAGCAAATATTTTTTAAGTCTTATTAGTGAAATGTCTGTTCTAATCTCAACAAATTCTAAAACTATGGCTGCTTAGTAGAATTTCAAAATAAGTGGTCTTGACAATTGATCAAATTTGGAATCAAGTATCTTTGAAACTGATCCCATTTGGTGAAATTATTTGTTCAAATCAAAACAAAGTTTTAAAGTATAACTGCTAGATAGAATTCCAAAACGTTGTCTTTGAGACTTGCAGGGAATATACCAAAAATTGAATCAAATAATTTTGAAATCCAATTGGTGGAGTTGTTTATCCTTATCGAAACAAATTCTTCTTTATGACAATAAGATTTTTGGTTTTGACTCGCACACTGTAACATGTTCAAATAGTAGATTAAATGTAGACTTTGTCGTTTCCTTGTGCAGTATAAGTAAAAATACATTAACTAGTGAAAAATCTAAGAAATCCCAGTACTTATTTCCTATTATACTGATATTTTCATAATGAGATCAAATTGGACTGTTACTCACAAATATTTTGCTGATATTTCCGTGTCTAGAATATGTTTGTGAAGTACTTATTTGAGACGGAAGACTTCTTTTTATGCATTTGAATCCGTCATCAGCAAAGACTTAGTTTGCTCTAGTTCAAGTCCGGTTTCAAGTATTCTGAACAATCATATATGTATACGAGAAAAAAGATCAAATGCCTTTGAAGGAAGTATCAAGTGACATAGAAATTCTGAAGAATATATTTATCAATTATAGCTAAGGTTCTTGTTATTTATTATTTATTTATATTCATTGATTTAATTTATTTATTTAGAAAATAAATCAGTAACATTTGCATTTCATGCAACAATTAAATTACACCAACATATCAAAATATTCATTTTCAGGGGGACCTGGATCTGAGGGGAAAGTTATTGACATCAGAAATTATGGTGGAGATTCTGGGGCGCGTAATGCCGTAAAAGTCAAATGGAAGAATGGGGAAGTAAACGTATATAAAGTTGGTGCCGGAGGTCAAATGGATCTGAAGATTATAGAACCAGGGGCTGGAATACATTACTACAGAGACCACTTAGAAACATTAGGTATATAGGAGTGTATCTTGTTTGTTTAGGATTTAAGAATTAAAGAAGTTCAATGTACTTGTGAATCTGAGAACCAAAAAAAAAATGATTTAATATATTTATGGATAACATATTTACAACCTGTGTAAAAAATAAGATAATATAACGTAAGTGAGAACCGAATCGTCAATTAAAAGAACGAACAATCCATGGACAATGGCAAAGTCAGACACACTAAGAAACATTAGGACACCACTTGACTACGGGACAAAAAAGAAAAACGAAGACACACATACAGATGAACAACACGGACCCAATAAAAACCATGGATGAGATCAGCTGTACTGGTAGAGTAAGCATCTGCTCTTTATAAGACACCCGCCGTATTGAACATGTCAACTCCGGTAGTAAAGTCGAATCCGATAGAGGAAAAAACAAACTTTAGTTGTAGAGGGAAAGATCTGTTGTCATCTGGGAAACAGATATCCCATAGTGATCCACAAGATCGTGAAGTCGACCGTAAAACTTCTGTAGTGATGACTTTAAGTTTTTTGTAACGTACCCTTGCTTAAGTAGTCTATTTGTAAGCAACTGAGCTCAATCAAGGAAGTCACTGTAACGACCACAAGCCCTTGAGAAGCGAATGAGTTGTGAGATGTTAACTGCATATGCTGGTGCTTTTGGAATGTTGCTACAAAGAAGAGGGAAGTTGACTATTGGAAAAGTGAAGTCATCGCGTTTGTCATACAAGCTAGTTCGTAATGTACCTTTTGTCAATTTCAAGATGAAGGTCAAGGAATGACGCCGATGTGGAAGTATCTGTAGTATCCTTAATTTCAAGCTCTCTTGGATAAATAAGATGAGGCAAATCACCAAAGCGAGGGTTGTTTAATGATAAAATATCTATATAACGGAAGCTGAAATTAAAGGACTGGGCCAGTTTTTTGTCTTTATTTTGAAGAAGCCCTTCTATGAATTCAGCCTCATAAGAGTGAAGAAACAGATCAGCTAAAAGAGTGCACAGTTTGTGTCTATTGGAATTCCAATGGTCTGTTGAAAAACAAGTCCTCCAAACTGGACAAATATATTGTCGATCAAAAACTCTAACATTTTTATCACTTCTTCCTCTGTGTATTTTTTCTGTGATTCCGAGTCATATTTCACAAAGTATGGTTGTTCTCTTCCTATGACAATGCACTTATATCTTCGTTCGCCGTTCTTACGGGGAGAAACATCTATGAATTATATCTTTCAGCCGAGATTTCAGTTGTTCATGAGGAATGGTAGTATAAAGTGTCGAGAAGTCAAATGTTTTAATGCTGTTGCAATGCAATAATGATCTAGATTTCAGGATGTCAAGCAGATCTTTAGATCAACATTCAATCATGATACTACTGTAATAGTAGCACATCATTAAGACACTAATAAGAGCTTCCATATTTTATCCAAACTCCAAACAGCTGCATATAACTGCTTTTAAGATGTACTTGGGCTTGAGGGAATACTGTTATGGGGTCCAAAACTACCTATACGCCCTTCTACAGCAACAATTTTGAAGTGCTAGAACCAAAGGGACAACAAAACTTGAGCAAGCAAGCTAATGAGATTCAGAAGAAACACTTAAAAGACCTTGAATGGGTGTCAAAGCATTATAAGCGTAACGCGGAACTAGAAGTAAAGATGACAGGGCTTGACTGAAAGAGTGAATGTTGAAACGTTAACGAGTGCGAGAACTGCTGAAAATATAGCCAGTAAAACGTGAAAATGAGCTTATTAAGGATGAAAAATATTTTGCTGTCCTTAAGACTGGAAAATTAATTTTAATTAAAAACATAAAAAAGGCTGGGATTTCGAGAAAGGGACATCTCATTTATCCAGCAAATAGCTGCAATGAATATAAGTTTGTATCACAAATACTCCTGTGTTTGCTCAAAAAAGAAGTAAGTAAAATCGACCAATCACATCACTCCACCATTTTCTTTTACATGGTTAACCAATCATTGCTGAACAGGTTATTCCTAAGTGAAAAAAAGTATTTTAAGCAAAATATGGAGTGTCAGTGACGATATAATATAATTAGAGTTAATTAAGATAGCTAGAGAAACCTTGTGAAAATATAACTTTGACAATAAGGGACATTTATTCTTTACTGATAAAGGTTTTTTTACTTTTTTTGATAAATCAATTTAGTTTATACTACGAAACACAATTTTGCCCTCATTAAAATTAAAAGATTGGCCCAAAATACGCTCGTTAACTGGAGTACCAACTTGAAATCATGTAGACCTTATTTCAACTACAGAGAGAATTTAGAAACAATTACGCAATCATTTCCAGATTCATCAAGCCAGGCTTCTGCATCGTCTTCTGATTTTGATGGAACTGAAAGCAGTTTTGATGATTATGAAGACGTCGAACCACCTGTTGTTGACAGTACTTTACATGTAGGGGATAAAGTTTGTGTGTTTTTACCTGCTGCAGATTTAAAGCAGGTTCAACGAGGAAAAGGAGGTTGGAGTATGCGTATGACAGAGGTACTAGGAAATATTTGATCAATAAAACCAATGTGTAATGCGGAAATGTATTGCACTTTAATATGTTTGTATTAAACTTAAATATAGTATTTTATGAAAAATTACAAATAACTCCATTGAAATTTAGATTATGCCTAGAAAATCAGTCTTGCTTCCTAATAGACTCAGATGATCATCTCATTGCAAGATGAAGACATTAACATGAAAAAGAAAGGAAATGGGGTAAATGTCGAGGAGACAACATCCCATATCCAGGTTAAAACGACAAAAAA
>MJUU01039583.1:37302-60984 GCA_002080025.1 Modiolus philippinarum
AATATCAAGAAACTAAAATTGTATAAGAAGACAAGGACAAGCCAATGACCAACATATTCCTGACTTGGGACAGGCGCAAAAATTGCGGTGGGGTTAAACTCTGTATATATCTCTGTATATACTTTGTCCTCAAGATGAAGAACAACAATGAATTTATTTGTTTATTTTGTCATATTTTATGTTAAATGACTGCTGCATGTTCATCAGTTCTGCAGTAAAATTTGTATTTTAAAATATCTACATTGTGAATGAAACCCTAAAAAAGTTGATACATATTATTTTTAAAGATACAACACAATGTAATGAAACTGTCCTATATATTTTGCTAGCACAGCAGGGTTTACAAAATTGTAATGTAATTAACATGAGTGCCATGCAGATACGCTATTCCTAAATGATTATCTCCTGTCTAATTTTTTTACTTTTTTACTGATTTTAGATTTCATTAAAATTTCCCCTGGAGGACGCATATTTTTAGTCATGATATATTTGTTTGCTTTAGTGTGTAGGGCAGATTGGTAGGATAAAGTCTGTCATTTCTGATGAAATTATGGAAGTGGAATATAATGAAGGTACATGGCAGTTTTATAAAGGCGCCTTACGGAAGGTAAACAGTAGTTTATGCATGGCTAAGGAAATTTACTCTGTTCTAGAATGCATTGAAAAAATTTTAAGGCTGCACTAAAATTTATGCAACATTCCTATGAAACTTTTTTTTATATTTTTCTAAATTTTCGTAATGTTTTGATTTAACTGCAATAATGTTGCTTTATCTTTCGAAATTTCCTCTGTAAGACTTTCTATACATTTTGAAATTGGCTCTTTTTTTTGTTTTGTTTGTATCTTATTAATTGACAATCAATTTATCAATCATTTCAAAATCTCGTGCTGATCAAAAAAGAAGAACAGGACTCAAAATAAGTTACCTGCATCTTCTACTCTGAAATATCCAATCACATCAACCCAAGAGGTCACTGATATTCATGATTTGTCCGCAAATCCGACTGTATTGTCACTACAAAAGATTTATGGCTCCTCCATAAGAACAAATCCTTCCGTGTTACATGAGAGCAACCATCAAAGTTGAATACCATCGGGTGTGACTCAACCTTGGACTTTCCACTTCAACTGAAAGTCAGAAATTAAAATTTAATGTTAAACTGAATACAACCACATGAAATTGAAACAAAAGCAGTATAATACAGACATAACAAAGTATAAGTTGATAACACAAATCAAAGTACACAGACAGGACAAAAAGGAGAACACCAGCAGAAGTGAGACCAAAACCTTGTTACAAATACACGAATATCACAAAAATACACCCAAACGCTAAAAATTACAAAGATCAAAGTCCGAAATTGGGCAAAGATGAAAACATCAGAATACAGAAGAAGCTATACATTCTGTCCTTAGCTGAATTTTGGCTTTTCTATTTAGACCCTTTTGGTTATATGTTTTTCGGTTAATGGACTTCCAAATGTTTTGGTTTGATCTGCACTGACGAAACATAAGTTGTCGAAATACGCATATGCAGAAAATAAATTAACAGTAACTTCGGTATTTTGTTATTTATTACCACTGGGCCGATGCCCCTGCTGGTGGACTGTTAGTCCCCGAGGGTATTCACCAATCCAGTAGTCAGTACTTCGGTGCTGACCCGAAAACCGATTGTATTGAAACTTGCAATATCTAAATTTTGCTAAATTTTGTGTAAAATTAAGGAGTATCTCCCTCATGCATAGCTCTGTCCGTAGCTGAATTTTGGCTTTTTTTATTTAGGCCCTTTTGGTTAATCGTTCTCTATCAGCTGTTATTCGTTCTCTATCAGCCTTAACAGGTTTTTCGGTTGATGGACTTCCAAAAGTTTTGGTTTGATCTGCACTGGTGAGACATAAGTTGTCGAAATGCACATATGCAGAAAATAAATTAACAGTTACTTCGGTATTTTGTTATCTAATATACAAACATTACACAGAAGCGTCAACTCTAAAACAAAACAGAGTGACATCTGGTGCTCCGGAAGGTTGACCATGTTTTATTTTTTTCCTATGAATACTTGAGTGGTATGCTTTGAGCATTTTTTTTTATTTCTATCTCTTCACAAATTGCTTATTTTAATGCTATGGTGACTCGAAATGATTTTTTTCTATGATAAATTGAGTGGTAAACTTTGCACAGAAGGTTTTTATTTATATCTTTTCACAAATTGCTGATTTTTTTCTATGATTACTTGAATTGAATTTTTATTTGACCACTTAAGTGCTATGTTTCTTTGTTAATCGCATTTTTTATCATTGTTTTTGAGGTTTATGATATTAAACCTGGAGATACAGTGAAGATTTTAAGTGACCCTAAAACGGTTGAAGTGCTTCAAAAAGGACACGGTGGCTGGGAAGATACAATGGCGAAGGTAATTACGCATAATATTGTTTCATATACATCTGCACGTGGTACATTCAATCATTATACTTTATTCAAACATTTAAGAAATATTTATTATACAGACGTATTAGAAAGCAAAGGTCATGAAATTAAAAATTTTTATTGTTATTTATTTTTATTTTACTGTTCGTACGCAGATATACTCTTTGTCGCAATTTCTGTTCATATCAGATAGTTTATTTGTTATCTATCAGTTTTTAACATCTTTTGAATGGTCTTCCAAATGTCAAGATTTTATCTGTACTGAAGAGAAATATAGGTTGTCGAAATGGCCATATGCAGAAACTAAATTTACAGTAAGTTTGGTATTTTGTTATTTGAAACTTAGAACACAAAATATATGCACTGATTTATTGATATTTAGAATTAATGAATCAACATTATTTACAACAAATACAAATGTAACTCAGGCTTGTGGAAAAGTCGGTAGAGCAGAGAAGATTGACAGTGATGGTGATGTAGTGGTACAGTTTGGACAACAAGAGGTGTGGGTATATAATCCAGCTTGTATGATTCCTGCCCCAGGACAAAGGGCTGATAATCTTGGAGGACAAAGTACATCTACTGAAACACAGCCTAGAAGTACAGGAAGCGAATCAGGTGAATATGGAATAAGGACAATTTGTTTATTGTCAAATATTATCAAGGGTAGTTTTATTTGAGACAGTATCAATAACAAAATGTCCCATTTCCTTTGAATTCATTTAAACACAGGAATATTTGTACCAAAGCGTAACACCTGCGCCTTACAAAAGTATGCTGTAAATCTATATTTTATTGTAAACATTGAATACTTTTTTCAGGAAACGCCCAAGAGGAATTGGCAGATAGTCTGGCTCGCTTGGTGGCTAACCTACTGGTCTTGGGTCATCAGGATAGGATGCAATCTTATGGACCAGAACATATGGTCCAAGCTTGTGCTAATGGTGACATTAGTGCAGTCCAACAACTGATAAAAATGCGGAAAGATTTGGTATAAACTAATATATAAAAATACAAAATACAGAATTAGTTAAAATGAGTAGAATCTTGTGTAGACGAACGATAAACTAGTTAAGGTTAAGAGTGAGGGAATTAGTTCTCATTATCTTAAAATGGTACATTTCTGTATGAAATAAGTAAATAAAAAAAGAGTAATACCAACTTAAGGCTGTTAGCTGTTGGGAGATATTGCATTTGGAGATTGGGTCCAATAAAAGTGAGTGTATGTTCCTTAGTGGTAGTAATATTAGAGTATAAGATATTTTGACAAACTCCGTTCTCACTAATTGTGAAGGAAGAAAGTGATTTGGAAAACCAAAGCATGATAATAAAAAGGGATTTTGAGAGGAATAAATGCAAAAATGTACAAAACAATAAGACAGAAATGTGAAGAAGTAACTTTTTAGCATTTCATGATAGTGCAAAAAAAACGTAGACAGCTATTGATACTGTCGAGGATCATGCGTTAACCACCAGCTGTATCCGTCAGATCTAAATAGAGAAATGAACTATGATGCAGTATTTGGTATACATAATGCCTAAACATATCACACGTTTGTTTGTTTGTTTTTTTTTCAGTACAGTGTTCAAGATGTAATTATTAGATCGCTTAAATATTGCATTTAAACAGGTAAACTCCAAATTTAAAGACTTAACTCCATTGATGTTAGCCAGCCACGAGGGACATTTTGAAATAGTGAAGTTATTACTTAGCAACGGAGCTAATATAAATACAAAGACTTGTGATAATAAAACTGCAATATTAGTGGCAGCAGCTGGGTAAGACTGATGTTGGGTCATGGCTCTCGAAATTTAAAAAATAATAATAAAAAAATAACTCAAGTTTTCCATACTTGTTTTTTTTATGCTTAGAGATATTTTTTTTGAAAAAATGTACATTAATTAACCATGGCAAATTTCTTTTTTTTTCCTTTCAATTCAGACTGAATAATGGAATTCTGTTCAGAAAATTAGCGTTAGTACTTAGTTTTCGAAATTTGCAATAAGAATATCTTGGACGAGTGTAAATTGTCATGTCACTTATATATCACGGAGCAAAATCTATCATTTAACATAATTTGAAATGTTTGTTATTGCCAGAGGAAGCAACATTCAACATTGTTCAAAGACAAAGACAGCAAAAATGCAAGAAGCTAAGGATGTGTTCTCTTAGGGGGTCAAAATTTTCCTGCATCAAGTTTTTTTCCGAAACCTGTATTTCTTAAATGCAAAGAATATGAAAAAAATCATTTTTGAAAGAGAAAACCATATGCCCGGTAGCATATTTGTGCTAACACATAATTGTGGTGGTTTTGTGCAAATTTCACAAATTTTGGTCTATTTTGGGGGCATTTTGGTAAAAATATTATGATTTCTAAAATCATGTTTTCTGTCGGAGTTTCAAGACTGTTAGATCTCATTGATATGAAGAAATATCACTTATAAAAAGAGTAGGTCCATGATGGTATTAGAAACTTTTGTAAGAAAATGTTGCTTTTTGGTCAAATTCAAGACGTCGTAAATTCTGTAAAAATCAATATTTTTCAATTTTTTCATCACTTAAACAGTCAAGACTCGCCATTTTTGTTATAAATAGTTAGACAATTATATCTTTAGGAACTCTGAAAAGAAATCATATGAATAAGATGCGTACTTTTCACGAAATTTTTTTTTTACCCCTAACCATAAAATGGCTAAATTATGACCGAGATCAATGGTCAATTTTGGTCAAAAATTTAAAAAGAATTATTTCTCGAGAACTACTGGTCGTAGGTACATAACTTTTTGACACCATTTGGGAGAGTCATTATTATATAATATGAATCAATGAAAACTCAAGTTTTAAGAGTTATTCATAATCGAGATTTACATCCTTAAATACGAAGACCATCTAAAATATAAATTTCAGTATTTATCTTATATTGTTAATAAAAGTCATACATAATACTTTAAGCAAGGGGGCTCACCTACCAACCCATCCACCAAGAAAAACAATCCTAAAAAGGGAGCAGTTCATATCGTACTATACATTAATAATGTTTGTTTATGCCCATGGTGTTTCTGGAAGCTAATGTTAAGGGCCATTTTAGAGTTGTACTAAATGTGTGTGCAGTTGTTAATGAATGTAATTTAATTTTAGAAAGAAAGAGATAATAGCTACCTACCTTGTGACACAAGGTGCATCTGTCCATGACGTTGATAAACATGACAGAAGTTTGGCCCATCACGCCAGTCATTTCGGAATGTTTGCTTTACTCAAAATTGTTCTGGAAAAAGGATGTGACCCTAATAAACAGGTTAGTAAATATTGGTTTAAAATACATACACAAATATTGTATTTTAATTGGAAACATTTGGAGTTTTTCAAATGAAACATCTCTCTTCTTTTTCTTTTCATTTAGATATCAAAGTGGATATTCAAGAAAATTATAAAAAAAAACGCTGCATGCACCGATATAATTCTTTTTTTTAAAATAAATGTTGTTTTCAAAAACACAGAAAAAAGTATAAAAATGGTTCATCGCTTTGCACTTGTAATCAAGTCATTATGATGCCATTTACGTAAATGCACCCTAATCTGTTATCAAACTATACATAATGTTCTGTGAAATATTCAAATCTTTTTTGGTGACCGTCTGATGATTCAATGATTCAATGTGAAACTAAAAAGACTCTGGCAGTCTTTAAAACAACAAACATTCAGTCAATTTTAGTTCTTACGTCTCTAACTGACAACAAATCTTTCCTGTCTGTGTTTATGAGTTTGTCTTGCTTTTGATGTTGTTCAATTGTGCTTAAATAAATGCCTATTGATACGAAAACTGAAAATATATGAAAATGTTTTTCTTGGTTGATCAGTGTCTGACATGTTTTGATGCAACATTGGCACAATTTCCATTCCTTCTCGTTTAAAAGGACGTTGATGGAGATACAGCCTTACACGATGCTGTTGCTAGGGGACACGACAGGGCTGTTAACATATTACTGAGTCATCCGAACATCAACTTGGCCATTCAGAACAAGAAAGGGTTCAATGTGTTAATGTTCGCTGCCTTAAAAGAAAATGAATTGTGAGTATATCTTTGTACCCCACGTTGTTATGTCTCATTTATGACTACTCTGACTCAATGCATATAATTGTTACTTTACTGACATTGAAGAATTATTTCAATTCTCGGTAATTTTTACGGAATGTTTCAAGTAGTTTGTCAAATTCGATTTACATAATAGTACTAATATTCATAGCGTAATATAAATTGTTCTTGTTTATATAAGTAATTTAAAAAACGGAAGATTTTAGTTTCTGTTTTACAATAGATAGATAATGTTCTGGATTACAAAAGATAGATAATGTTCTGGATTACAATAGATAGATAATGTTCTGTCATTGAACAGATCTTAATTTCAAGATAAACATCATTTTGCATTGCTTCATGAATGAAAGAAGTTTGAGAGACAATCATCATTATCAGGATCAAAACTGTTTTTTATGCAACTTGGGTATTTTTTGTACCTGGACTTGTAGATATATTGATACTGTTAAGCTAGGCATCTGAAATCAAGATTTTACAGCTGTGATGATTTTGATTTTGCAATATGAAGAAGTAGGACCATTTAGACGTGCGATTTGTTCCTATGTTGGGTCATTTTCATGATATGCTCAAATGTTGTCGAAAATCGTCTATGATGGTATCTAGTAAATGTGATGACTAGGAATAAAATCAGTATATGCCACAGTGTAAGCTTTTGACATAATGGCTGAAAATAGTCTTTTATGTCCAATTTAGCCATTTTACAGTGTTTGGGAAAAACTATACTATTTGGAGGAAATCAAGAACCAAAACCAATTTTTCTTGGGAATTTATAAACCTTTGCCCCTCATAATAGCAGTTAGTTTAGTTTGCTTTTGGAGGTCCTGTACAATGAATTCTAATAAAAACCTACAAAATTTTTCAAAATATTTGAGTCTCAAACTATCGTTAAAATGGTTCTCTAGCCGATTTCAGTCCCTTGTGGAAAAATTTGAAGTTTCGGTCCGAACTGGGATTAAAAGATTTTTTTTTTTTCAATTAGTACTGGGATGAATATTTCTTTTCATTGTCAACGATATTCTAATACAAATTGTTGTTGAGTTGCTACCGGACACTACTGAAATGGAAAAGAGGAGGTTGCACGCCATAAAATAAAAAAATAAAATAAAAAATAAAATAAAATTCTAAGTATTGTTTCCATTAATTGATGATTGATTATTACAATTAACAAAATCAACCCAATAAAGCAGGGTTATTTGCTTTTGTTAGTGCAACAGAAAAACTTCTGGACAAAATGCCAAGTTTAATGAAGGTCACCACAGCTGATGGTAAATCTCCACTTCACATTGCAGCAATAAACGACCACCGACAAGTGGCTTCTATTCTTATGTTGAAGGTATGTAGCTGCGGAACCGTAGCTTCAAAGGTCCTTTTAAGGTCCGCAACTATCAGAATCAGCACAAGAACCATAAGAGCAAAGGTTCCACAGCTAGAATGTATGTGCTATCCAAAACACCACCAGGACTTCAAAACAAGGAAATTTTTCTTGATAATAGAAATGAAATACAAAAAAAAACGTACAATACACGGAGTACAAATTGATTGATATAGTTTAACAATTTATATATCCGAGTAGTTAGAGTATAAATATATTTGATTAAAAGTTGGTCTCGATGGGTTTTAAGCGGGAAGCGAAATTGATCTTTTAAAGTGAACGGGAAACGTGATTGTCACAAAAAGTACCCATGAAAACAGGAAAGGATGTTTTGCGTCAAGCGGGAAACACTGAAAAAAAATTCAGTGAACCAGAAAAAGGGAGGTTTTGCAAAAATATTTTCCCGTCCGCGAAACGAGAAAGTTATGAAATATTGGCTGTATTTCGGAAAAGGGACCCATTTAAAATATGAGTATCAGTTAATTGTAGTAAGAATTCAAAAAAATTATGTAAATCTCAAAAAGACATGCAAACAGATCAAATGTAGCAAAACAAAGCATATATCCATTTCTTTTTATGAATGACATTTTCCAGGGAAGGAGGTTATCTTGATTTTTCATGTTTTTTTTATTGGATCTTATTTGAATTTAAAATGATCTGTAACAAAGTAATTATAATTTTATTTATCTCTTTCAATTTAAATTGTTATATGAAAGGAAAATGGTACCCATGAGCAAAAAATCAACGCTATTGTGAATGGTTAACACCCTGAAATATCGAATATTTTTGTGTTAATTTGAATCCTATTATACTCCCTTATAATAGTGATGTTTCAAATGGAAGTTAAACTCACAAATGTTGTATGGGTTAAGATTGAAAGCTTACAAAATTATACTGTATACTAGTGTGATCCATTACAGTGTATTACGCCCGTCTATAAATGACGGACGTAGGACGTATCATGGTATACTTATCTTCCAATATCCATTAGTCCGTTCTTCTGTTTAATATGTTGCGCTCTAACTTGGCAAACCTTTGATGAGTACACTTAAAAGTGTTGAGTTTTTGGTTGTGGTAGTCTTACGATCTGCATACATTAAGCCTGAATTTCTATTTTTCTTGCAAGAGTTATGGAACTTTATTCGTCAATTTTAGACCATTTTTCACATGTCATTCTCCAACTTGACAATCCTCTGGTGAAGTTATTCAACACTTTGTGCAGAGCTATTAGGTATAATGCTCTCACAATCAGAATACTTTTTTCTGAGATTTTGATTTTTTTCCTGCAAGTGATACGGAAAATCATTCGTAAATTTTCGCCGATTCAAGTAACACATGGTAAATTCACTGGAGCTTTTCTTTGCTATTTGGTACAGTATTCTCACAACTTGTACTTTTTTGTGAAATTCATATTTTTCTTGAAAAGAATTGTGTTACTCTTATTCATCAATTTTAAGCATTTTTTACAGTGGCGCTTTAATTCAACTCTCTTCAAACTTTGTAGAACTATGAGATATTAACTACTGTTAAGATAAAAAAAACTTGCAATTTGTGAACTCTATTAGTCAGTTATACGGCATTTGTTGCGCACTTCAAATTTTTCAGAGTTATTCATTAGATACCAAACTTAATTAGCCAGTTATGATTTATCTAAATTAAAAACCTTTGTCTAAATCATATGTAGCTTTAGAGGCGTACGGAAGGAGTACCTGATTTAATATGTAATTTTGTTACTTTACAGGGAAAAGCGAATCCCAACTTCAGAGATAAAAGTGGGATAACGCCGTTACATTTAGCTTGTCATGAAGCTTATTTCGACATGGTTAAAATCTTAATACAGAACAGTGAGTACCTTAAAGGTGTTAATTTAAATGATAATGAAAATTTTACGTCGAGCATGCTGTTCTCCAGTTTGGTACTTCTGAACGATGTATCACTTTTTCACCTTTCATTTCAACATGTTTTCTTTCGTTATTTTGTATTCCATTAAACTTGGAATATGAATTTGTCAGCCAGATATTCACTATGACGATAAGTATAACTATATTGAAAATAACCGCTAGAACGTGTACTCCTAAACAAAATGTGAAAACAAATGTCCATTTTATGTTCCTAAAATATTTTTTAAAACATAGCTGTGAACCACTGTGCCAGGTGAGATAATAGAGTTGCATATCCAAGGAATGTGACTTTAGTCTACTTTAGACCAAAATTATTTATGTATTCCCGTTGAAAAAGACGAGGTTTAATGTACTTTTTCCATTATGCAAAATTGATGATACCCTTCATTTTGATCGTTGTCGGAATATTGTTTATAACACAACGAAAATGCTTTTCATGTTTTGTTTATAATTTGGAAAAAATAAGCTAGGTTATATGTCTTAATATGGACTAAGCTGGCATCTGCTCTTTCTTTTTCTTTAAATTTTTTAATCGAAGCTGAAATATAATTATTCTATAACAGAGGACAGTATTCGTGATATTTGGATTTCGAGAACACTCCTTCTAGATCACAGACTTGGTTGTTCTTACCATAAAAGTTATTGACCTACAAAGTTTTGTTTTTAGAAGAATATTTTTTCATATTTTAGAAGGAGATGTAAACCTTCAAGATAACGAGGGAGATACAGCGCTGCATATCACTCTGGGTGCTAGAAGTAGTACACAGCTTACAGGGGTAAGGGGATATAAATGTAATAAAAAAATCATGCAAAGCAGTGGGAAATTTAAATCATCTTTATGGACATTTAGACAGTACATATACCATAAGAACACAGAGTGTGTATAAAAGTTATATTTTAACTTGTCATAAGAGATAAAACTTTACAAAACCAATTTTATATGTTTCTGCAATCGAAAACGCGTGATATAAATTGTACGTCCCGAAATTTCCAAAGAAGTCTAACAATTAAAGTCTCTTTGTTCTTCGGCTCGTCTATATCCATATCATGTTAGAAAAACTGTATGTACAACTAGTTGGGTGTTTGTGAAATGGTAAACTTTTACTTGAATTTAAGTTGATCTTAAAGCTATGTTACTTCATTTGCAGTTAGTTAATCTTTTTTCAGTGAATAGAGGTTCTTTCAAGCATTTTCAAGTTATCTAAAGCTAATAGTTTGCTTTACTCTACTGCAGCTCCTTGGATTGATGCTTGGAGACACAAATGATGATAATGACCGTTTTAAGATTGCGTGTCACCTGGTTGAAAACAAAGCTAATGCGCAGACAACAAACAATAATGGAAGAACACCTCTACAGGTTTGCAGAAGTCAACGTTTGAAAAATGCTTTTGAAAATTTTCTGCGGCAAAGGTAATTTCATGTGTCATATTTTGAGACTGCTTTCCGAAATTTAGATATTTCTAAGATATTGGAATTCGTCATAAAAAATTATAAATACTTTTTGTTCCAAAGTAAAGCACCAAAAACATCATAATACAAGGATAAAATTAAAATGTAAATTGAAATCATAAAGGAACACCAATGCTTGTTCAACATGCAGTGTCAGTTATACGGTTATTTTTTATGAATATATACCGCGAAAAATAAAAATAGAATTTCGGCATGCAGGACTAATATAAACAAGAATATGTACAATTACATTTTTACGATTCAATGTAACAAAAATAAAGTGATGATTCGAAGATCAAGCACTGTATAAAATACAGATGGACCATAACACTGGAATTTAATAAGGTATACACAAAATGCGTTTAGATCATTATACTGCAGATGAAAATCGAATGATTGCATTTCACGACGTCCATATGCATTAGTTTTTAACTGTTCGATACTGCTTAATAAAACTGAGTTTATTATATACATGTACAAAATTAATCATTGTTTGACGTGCAATGCTTAATTTGACTTCAAAATACTAGTAGTATTGATTTGTGCAAAGTCTTCAATTTCATTAATATTTTCAGACAACCGCAACAACAACAACGACCCCAGACAAGGGGCAGAACAGGCGATCCACTACTGGACTTTTTATCTGCTGCTCTAGGGGTAACACCATGTGCCAAGTGTAAGGAAAATGTAGCCAATGCAAAGTTCATTCCTTGTGGACATAAAATAGTGTGTGAGGAATGCAGCGTTAGATTTGAAAGGTGTCCACAGTGCGGGGGTTTTATTCAAGCTAGGGTCGATAACCGTAAGTGAATGTTTTTTTTGTTTTTTGTTTTTTTTTTTATTTGTTTTGTTTTTTTTTTTTGCAATTTCATCAATATAAAAGTATTTGTCGTTATCTTGCACTGTATGCTACTCAAAGCCAAGTACCTGTCTTCACTCACTTTTAAGCATGAGCTTACTTCAATAGAAAATACAAAATAATTCCGTTTGCGTTATTCCAGTTTTTTAACATGTATTGACTTGAATGATAAAAAAAGTACTAATTTTCCAGTACTAAAATTTGCGAGTACATGTAGTTAAATTCAATCTCTTAAATAATCTATAAAGCTTTCCGCCACAAGAAAAAATTAACGACTTATGTTGTATGTTTCGAGTAAATTTCACTTCCACACTCGATGGACGATTTCATTTTCTCCATATCTTTATTGCTGTCTCAACTAAATCGACACACAGATGACAAGGATACAAAGAAGCCAAAGAAATGAAAATTAGTAAAAATAAAATATCCACAAAAAAGCGATATTGAGAGCAGAAACAATAAAAATCGTAGGCCTACAAGAAAATCACAAAACGAAACCCTTTTTCATTGTAAGCCAGTCGTTAAACTGGAGCATTATCATGAGTTCTGGAAGGTTGAACTGGTACAACAAAGATCCATTAGTATGTCAGTATAGATATTTGATAAACTGAGAGTAAAAAAATAAGGCAAAACAAAAAAATGTAAAAAACAACATAAAATGTAAAGCTCTTTCCATGTGAGGTATTAAATGAACTTAATAGGAAAAAGAAGGGAAACGGGGAATGAGTCAAAGAGACAACGACCCAAAGGGGAGTAATAACAACTCAAAGCCATCATAAGATCTTCAATGAACGGTGAGGAAACCCCACACCCAACGGCAGGTCGGAGTTGGCCCCTAAATAAAGAATAATCAAGTTCATCGAAATAAACATCATCCTAGACTCCCATTAAGACTATCATCAGATGCTCAAGAATGATATAAATGACTCCTCTCACCCGACATACTGCAAGTAGAAGTCCCATTATCTAGTCAAATCAGGGAAATATGTTTGTTATCATTTCAGCGAGAACTAATAGTAATTCTAAGACGTGAAAAGGGGGAGAATGTGGATGAATTTCGAAAATGTACATTATTTACTGTCGCTCTCGATTTACTAATTCATTATAATATTTGGATGATTGTTCACTATTTGGCCCCTTTCACATAGTTTAGCATTTTAAGTGACGTGCAAAGCATTCTCATGCACGTATCAACCATATCGATATACTAGTAACTTAGAATTTAAATACCAAGCTTTCCAAGTGTTTTACTTGTGTAGGTTACATTACTGAATTTGGCTTCCCATTAGATCATACTGACTACTTGTTCTCTATCAATTTTCAAACATCTTTGAGTTAATGGTTTTGCAAATGTTTAGATTTTATCTGCACTGATGAGACATAAGTTGTCGAAAAGGCAATATGCAGAAATTAAATTTACAGTAAGTTCGGTATTTAGATATTTGATACCACTGGGTGGAGGACACTGCTGGAAGACTGTATTCACAAGCCAGTAGTCAGTATGTTTGGAAACTTGCAATATCTATTTTTTTTTTTGTAAATTTTGTTGAAAACTAAGGAGCATCTCTCTCATGCAAAGGTCTGTCCTTAGCTGATTTTGGCTTTCCATTTAGATCATATTGGTTACTTGCTCTCTATCAGTTTTTAAACATCTTGGAGTTAATGGTTTTCCAAATGTTAAGATTTTATCTGAACTGGTGAGACATAAAATGTCGAAATGGCTATATGCAGAAATTACTTTTACAATAAGTTTGGTGAAATAAATGAAGTTTTTTTCTATATTGGTTACATTTTTTTTTTGGAAAAGATTTAGAAGTTTTATTCAATGATAATGACGATGTTTTCTCTTTCTATAAACAAAAACAGGTGAGTGATGCCAGATTCCGTTTAATCTTTAACTGAAACTAGGAGGAAAATTATACATATAGTATTTAATTGCATTTCAACATGTTTAAATTTGATTTCATCTTTTCAGAGGGAAGAAGGATAGTGTTACAAGATCCATGTAAAGTGCAGTGACAATATACAATGCGGGTGGCATCAAAACAACGGTTGTTGATATATCAAGTTGTTGTTCATTTTCCCATATTCAGAAACGTTATACTATAAATGCTGTTCTGATATGTTTTATTACTGGTGTTGGTGCTGTGATGTGGAATGTAAAATTTTCTCAGCACATTTGGAGACACCATAATACTTGATTTCACAGTTTAAAATCAAGATATATCTTTTTGTGCGAAAATGACCTATCGATATCAACGAAAAAATCTGTTAGGTGATGCGAGAATGAAAATTATTGTTATGGCTGTCTTTATATTTGATGGGAAAAACACGCCCATTGGCCTTTATTCGATTTTTTTTTTTTTTTTTTGGTTTAATATGTGGTTGTACAATAAAATATTGTTATTGTTACGATAAACACGTCCAATGTGTTAGCAATCTAAATATAAATAGGTCATTTCAAGTTTACATAAGTACACGTGTCGATAAGCGTGATGAATTGAAATTTATTTAGGTCAAACATGTCCCCATTCATAGTTACAAAAATCAATTTAACGAGTCGTTGTAGTGTGTTTTCTTAAAATAGTGTAGCAATTGTTTCGTAGCATTCGTTCGTTCGAAATTTCGCACAAATTAATTATCAAACCTCAAAGTATTGACTCTGCTCAAGTAATATTCAAAAAAAACAAAATTTTCGTTTAGCTAGAAAACTTCTACAATTTAATATAAAATGGAATTCACCCCCTAATTCGTTACAGTTACAATTTATACAACATCTCTCGGCTCTTTCCGCTTGTTATCTACCTGTTTCTATTGGTAGTTCTAAATCTAGATTCTTTTCAAATTCTACATTTTCTTTAAATCATTTATAACAAATGCCCTTGGAGATGAGTTTTCTATATTTAACCTCCGCGTACGTTGATCGCTATAATCTTTGTTTAATACTCCGTTTGAACCATTTTACATCAAAATTACCCTGTTGTTCCCATATATTAGAAAAAGCACAATTGTTTAGAATATTCTTAATATACAATATACATTCATTATTATAACTACAACTTATATATGTGTTAGATATGTGTTAGTTTACAATCTATACTGTCGAAAATTTAACATACTTTGTTTTATACAGACTGACAAAGGATAAGTACCTAACTCTCCATATACCATAAAATTCGGCTTTGTTTTTTTTAGATTTAACAAAAGTTTGCAGAATTTCAAATGTACTCTTTCAATAATATCAATATTAGTAAAGCCCCAGATCTCACATCCATATAACAAAATCGGTTTAACAATTTTAACAAACAGATCATACTGACAACTAATTGAAAGATTATGTAGTCTTCCTTTTTTTAGGACTTCATACATTGCTTTGTATGCTTCATTTACAAGTTGTGTTTTTTTTTTTGCAAGACCAAAGCTACCAGTTCTAGAAAAACAAATGCCAAGAAATTGCATATTTTTGACAATTTCTAAAATTATTCCGTTATACTTGAATTCAAAATTAATGTTTGGAATTCTGCCATTATCAAAAATACTTTGTTAGAATACTTACCTGACACAAGACAATACATGGTGAATGAAAAACGAAATTCAGTTAGAAACCTCTTAGATCATGAAATAAAATATGCTGTTTAATGTTTTAGTTTTAGTGAATGTTTATGTTTGCTTGAATATGTTATGCTATGTTATAATTTATTATTTTCATATATTTTTAGAGTCCAGTGATTAGTTCAGTTGAGGTCACATGATCTTGTATATTTCTTAGAGTTGTCAATAAATCTAAGAATTGACTTTACGTATTGACCTCTGCTAACAATAGATCAGTTTTACATTTACAGGGGATAAAAGAAGAATTGACTTTATGAATTGACTTTACGTATTGACCTGAGACTAAAAAAGATTATTAATTAAAAGTTTCTTTTACTAAATTCGAAATTTCTGAAATATTGTTGGTTTGCCTTTTTCAAATATACAAAACAGGCCTATATTCAGTTCCGTGAATCTATTAGAAAATGTGGATGCAAAAAAAATCGAATCAGCAAACATATCATATAAAATTGAGATTTATTAACATAAGTCTCTATAAAAATTCGTAATTTTGGAAAATAATAAAACTATTATAGCCTATTAAATTCGGTCAATGGAGAAATTTATTGACATGAGAAAGGTATATTGACACTCGGACTGCGTCAATATACTTGTCTCATATCAATAAATTTCTGCATTGACCTCATTAATAGGCTATAATTGTATAATATATGATACATACTGAGACGAAATGTCAAAGTTAAAATGCATGATTATATTATGTATTTCTTTATTGTTTATGTCTTGTGGAATTCTTTATATTGTTATTTATTGCCACTAGGTCGATGCCTGTGCCGGTCCACTGTTAGCCCTGAGGGTTTTCGCCAACCTAGAAGTCTGTTCTTCGCTGCCTAATCGAAAATCGATTATATTTAGAAACTTGCAATATCTGAATTTTAGAAAATTTTGTTTAAAACTAAGGATTATCTCAATCGTCCATAACTCTGTCCGTAGCTTATTTTGGCTTTCATTTCGATTCTTTTGATTATTTGTCCTCTACCAGCAGTTGCACATACCGGTTCCTGTCTTTCAAATGTTCTGATTTGGTCTGCACTGAGAGACATAAGTTGTCGAAATGGTCATATTCAGAAATTCAAATTTACAGTATTTGTTATTTATTTACTGAATAACTTGTGCATAGGTATGAACCTTATAAGTAGGATCATTGATTATTTATTTTACGAAAGTATATGAAGTAAATGAATATGAGACCATAACACATATGTTAACCATAAGTTGCAATAATTTTAATGAGCTGTATGGCATTTCGGAAATTTATTCCTCATCAGCAGCACTATCTACCCAAAAACAGGAAATTCATAATGTCAAAAAAAGTTAATAAATAAAACCAAAGGAAATCCGAATAATTAGTAATATCAAATACAGCAAAGACAAAACTACGATATGAAGGGAGTTCAACCTTAGGTTTTTGAATTTACAAAAAATTTAGATAATAATTATTGAACAAAGTGTAAGGGATTAAGGGATGTTAAGGGATTTCACCAAATAAATAAACAGTGAAAGGATATTGAGTAAATGCACATGAGACAAAGTCTGTACAAATACATGGTAGAACTAAGTAAGGGAAGAATGCTTTTATTGTTGTTCTTCATCTTGAAGTCACCGTGAGGCCTTCAACCATGAGCTTTGTCCATACCTCATAATAAGTTCAAGACGACCGATTACAGCGGAATTCTTAGCTAAATGTCGAACAACGCTACTCCCATGTCCTTTCTGGTCATGGATGCAGGATTGTCAACAAACATGAATTAAATTGTTGATAATTTGAAGTTAAACATGAATTTCAATAATAGTTGCTTTAGTCAAAGACCAAAATAATAAAAATGTCATGAAATAATAAAGTAACAAAATGGTCATAAATAAGACTCCTGCAGACGGCCTGATTCAACAAGTTTCTTTTAGGTTTAGAAAGTTGAAAAACCACTAAATTCTTTATCTAAGTTTTGATGTCATTAATTTTGGCTTATGCTTTTTTCCTCAAATACCAAAAATAAAAATACTTTTTCACAGCAACGGGAAGAGATACACACATAGCTGCCCGTGAATTTGCTCGTCTTCCACCAAACGATAAACCTCGGTAGTACTAGTGTAACTGTCAAAATTGGAAGAATAAAGTACAAAAGACAGAACTGGAAAAAGAAATGCCAATGGAAAGCATACAATACATATCTATTCGTAACTCCAAAGTACATACATAAATCAAGGTAACAAAACTTGGACATTTCTGCCACAATAAAAATAAAGGGATACAGAACTTTAGCACTTGGAACAGTTGTATAAATAGACTAGTGTTGACACAATGACTGTAGACAAGAGGAAGATATAACCTTTAATATGTTGCTTACTCCAGAAACACAATGCCAAACAAATGGAATCCGAAGAAACAAAAAAATATGTACATTTTGACAAGTGATGACCCTAAAGGATGTCTCGCCTGTCCCTGCTGGACTCTAAATTGATGTGAAATCTAAGTGAACTAATCAGAAGAGTGTACATGCTCACTAGACTGTGAAATTGAGGTCAAGGACAAAAGTCACCTGCCAGACTGACATGTACTACCCAAGACCAACCTACATACCAAATATTATCAACCTACCACTTCTAGTTATTGAGAAATGGACTTGAGCAGAAAAACTTAACATGGCCACTAGACCGCGAAATTGAGGTCAAGGACAAAAGTCACCTGCCAGACTGATATGTACTACCCAAGACCAACCTACATACCAAATATTATCAATCTACCACTTCTAGTTATTGAGAAATGAACTTAAGCAGAAAAACTTAACGTGGCCACTAGACCGTGAAATTGAGGTCAAGGTCACATGACAAATGTCAGACTGGCATATACCCAAATAAATCTTGCTATAGGACAAATATTGTGAGTCTAGAGGCTACAGTTGCTGAGAAATGGACATGAATGTGAAAATTTAACAAAGTCACTGAACCATGAAATTGAGGTCAAAGAAACATGACAGGTGTCAGACTGGCGTGTACCCATATAGATCTCCCTACAAACAAAATATGACTGGTCTAGGTGTAACAGTTACTGAGAAAAGGACTTGAATGTGAAACTATGTCGCAGATTTTCTAAGTTCACTGAACCATGCAATTGAGGTCAAGGCAACACGACAGGTGTCAGACTGCCGTGTACCCATATAGATCTCACTATAGACCAAATATGACAAGTTGAGGTGTTATAGTTCCTGAGAAAAGGACTTGAATGTGAAACTATGTCGCAATGTTTATGTGCTTATTGAACCATGAAAACAAGGTCAAGGTCATCCAAAATATATGCTGCTGGAAAGGTCATCACTTGGTGGTGCTGTGGACCAAAGATGATGTTTGTATGTATTACCCTTGAAAAGTTATGAAGGTTTTAGAAAAAAGTTTACGCCGCCGCCGCCGCCGTCGCCGTCGCCGTCGCCGGATTGCTATACCTATGTCTCGCCTTCAGCGACTTTCGTCGCAGGCGAGACAAAAAAGTGCAATTTTGGTCCCTTTGACCCCCTATAGCTCAGAAACACTAAATCTGTTGGCATATTGCCGAAAGCTCACAACAAGAGAAATCCAAAGCAAAACATCCCATCAAAATCCTATGGAAAATAAAAATTTAATGGATTTGCACATTTGCAATTTGTACGATTTTGCCACTCATGGCTGGGAAAGGAAACGAGTTATCAAAAAACTTCGTTATATTTCCATAGGAATCAATTGCTAAAAACGAATTAAATAAATAAAAAAAAACTAGAGTAATGACTGTCGGAAACGACAGTGGTCACCGCACTCCCTTTTTGACATCGAAAACAATTCTAGAACCTGGGCATAATTTCTCTTAACATTTTTGAAATTTTAAATTATTGATAGTCACTATTTTCACTGAAAGGTTGTTGTTAGGCAGAATTAAAAAAAAAAACTATGGTTTCAATGTAAAATTTAAAAAATAGAAATCTTTTGACAATTTCAGGATATTTCCCAAATTTAGTATAACACACTAGTCATTCGGCTAATCGAGTGAAATGTCCGTTGATTTTGTTTAATATGTGGTTACAACGGCGAAGGGTCCGTTAATTGGAGTTGGCTACGGGTCAGTTGAGAGTAAATTTTAATTTATCTCTTGAAATTTTTTGATAAATTCGATTTTAAGTTTATAAATAATCGTTATCTCGTAAAATGCGTTTGTCTACCAGTGCGATTATCATTACGCTAGTGTAAGCTGTCACTTGTTTTAACAAAAGTCTCAAAATATTGTCAGAAAACTAAAAGGCGATGATGTACCCTAGTACAATTTTGACAACAAATTCTACAAATATCAATCAGAAAAAGATATTTGTTCGGAAAAAAGGTATATTTCTGTACTAGACACAAGATCTAATATAGAATAGCTTAAATGCAGGCACTCAAGTATTTTTTTTTTTTCATTTTAAAGGGTTTAAAATGGTTATTACAAATTTTTTGTCCGTTAATGATTTGATTACAATTTAAAAGACGGTTAATGAGTTTGTAGCCGGCAATCCTTTAATGTTTTAAAAGTGATGAACACATGGCCTTTTGCATATCTTTCCGGTTGCTTCATATCAAGATAATTTTAAGTTTTACCCTATACTGTAATTGCATCAACATTCCTGACTAACCGATGTTTCAAAGCATTATCCTTTTACGATTTGCCTTTCAGAAAATTGTTGACAGTACACGGAAAGTACAAAAAAGTATTTATGGAAAAAGCAACTATCAAAATGTTAACTAATGAACGTATTTATTCGATAATTTGATCATACCGCTTTTCAATTACAAAATATATACTAGTATCTGCCATATTCATAATCCCTTATTGTTAACGTATTGTATAATGCTAGTTTAGGGTTGGCAAATAACTGCTAAATTTTAGCAGTTAAGATTTTTTATTTGATATTACACTGATGTGGTGGTCCAACTGTGACCCAAAAATATTGTCAGCCGGGTGAACTAAAAAATAAATACTGAAGACCAGAAAAATCTAGCAGGAAACATAAACTTTGTAGATTTTTTTTCATGACTTCTTATATAGAAAAAAATCTGCAAATCATTTGTAAAAATTAGGAAAGATATATTATATGTCATATAGGGCATTGAATATATGTTCCAAAAATCAACAGCTTGAGAATTTATAAATAGCTAAAATGAAAGCCCTTATTTGTTACTGTGAAGATGTGGTACTTCATGGAAATAAGATTGTGGCACGGGGTGAACTTCGAATAATTAAGGAAATAGATTAATTGACATTATGGAAAAGAAATATAGTTACAGATTTTGAATGTGAGAAAAGACCTTATACCTTATTCTCTGATGAGCTGACTATCTCGACACTGCAATTTGATTGGTTAACTCGACGGAGGATACGAGACCGTATCCATGTGGTGGCCAGAAACGACTATGAAACAAAACTATAGCACTTCTAACAGAATATAATTGTTAATCGGGCTTCACAGGGGACTGGAACCAAACTTGTGGCAATCATGAGTTATTGGCTGGTTTCTTTTTTTAAAATGCGTGAATTAAGTCCGTAGGACATACAAGAAAGTACCAGCAGGAAACTTAGTTAAACATTGGACTCTATAAGAAAACGTATACAAAAATCTTCTCTCATGGTACTACAAAGTCAATTACATCAGACCTAATCACAAATGTCACACATTGGACTCTACCGGAAACCGTTCTTCGAAGATGTTCAGTAGTAGGGAGTGAGCATTTTTAGTCCCCCCAAAAACCCGTGGCGCTGTGGCGCACCCAAATAAGGTCAAGCCCCGCCCCTATATGACGTCATGGTATCCTATGACTCACGTGACTCGGATCATCTGACCTAACATGGTAAGGACGCGTAATCCACGACACGCGTACCGTGATTCATACTTACCGTATAACTCAGACCAGCTAATCTAATAGACGCGTTCCCTATGACTCGGACCCATGACTCATGCAACTGGATGTTTCTTGTTGCGGTATGGCCGACGGGATGATGAAGCATGCCTACACGATGTTATCGGAAGTGAAATTGACGTTACCATATAAGGTAAAGAATCCGTGGGACGTGTGACCAAATATTGAAAGCATGACAAAATATGGAAAACGCAGTTTTCGTTTGTACATCGATATAAACTTGAATGACCATATTTGGATTTGGGGTGGGGCATCAGATGACCATATATGGAAGACATGCCCAAATATGGAAAACGCATTTTTTCACTCTGGAATCGATTTCGACCACATGACCATATTTGGAAAAGGGGTCGTCCATATATGGAAGACACGTCCAAATATGGTAAACGTTTTATTTTCGCTCGGGAATCGATTTAGACCTATATGACCATATTTGGAAATGGGGTTGGACATCACGTGACCATATTTGGAAAAGGGGAACTTTAGACTCGATTTTAGGAAGTACGGTAAATTAAATGTGGAAAACATTAGCAAGGGGGATAAATCTATGATTGTATCGATGAGGTAAGTGTAGAACGAGTGACAACCCTGTGCGGAAGATCAGCGCAGAACGGGATATATAACTCTTGTAGTGAAATGAGAGAGAGTGGCGTCGGACAACAACGGCGTGTTCTTGTTATTCACATATTTTAATGTCACAAAAAATAAACACAGATTCATCGTTTTATTATCACGAGCTCATCGTTTATTGTCATTTGTAAATGTCTTTCAGCTCGGCCTCGACGGTCTTCGGATCCCTGGCGGAGAGTTCGTTCACCACGTCTTCCATCGTAAAGTTCCAGTACCTGCACTTTACAAAGTGCACGAAGTACAGTCCGCAGGAGTCGCCGTCTTCCGGTTGCACTCGTACGTTGTTGATCAAGTACCGGGGTCCGTTGGCGACCAACACGTCTGCAAAACGTCGGTGGTACGTTTCCGGTGCTCTGCCGAACGAATCGAAGAATTCCGCGGGTCCGTCCTTTGGGAAGTGGAACGCCACCTAGTGCGAGCCTCGGCGGTCGCAGGTGTTGGTGTTGACGACGAAACTGCGCGGTCTGTCCGAGACGTGGACCGGAAGTTCGTCCGCGCAAGACACCGTCACCGGTAGGCCTTGGAGAAAACATTCCAGTTCGTATCCATAGGTGCCTTCGGCCTCATCGTCGTCCCTCCTGCATCGATTGGCAGGCGGTGCGTCGTAGCAACCCTTCCGTCAATGGTTCTCGAGTCCAAACTCGTGTGCAAATACCAATCCGCATCTGAAACAGGTCATCAGGTCCGTTTCACTTCCGTCTTCAACGATGGAATCGTCGTCATCTTCCATGGCATCACTTCCGGTGTCCTCCCTTTCGGTGATTTCGCCCCCGGCGTCCTCGCCTCCGCCCCAGATGCCGTTACGTAGTCTCGCATGTTCGGGCGTACCGGGTTTCAGGTCGACCACCAGGTATCCGTAAGGTTTCTTCGTGGCCTCTTCGAACCTCTGCACCAATAGATGTCTGTGGTTAGGGTACATCTGCCTTCCCAGCGTGGCGACGGGTTGGCGATCGACGGGATTGTCGAAGAGAACGAGGTAGTGGCAGTTTCGTCTCTGGGTTGGGTCCGTGCCGAAATAAAGATTCTGATTCACGGCGACCACCGACAGGTTCCGATGATGCGATCCTTCCGTGAAGAGGTCGTTGATGCGGGGATCTCTGACCGAGGTCGACATGAGGTCGTCCAACACGAGCACGTTCCTAGTCCCCGCGTCGAAGTAGTGATCCGCGTCCAAATCGGACGGGATGCCGCGAACGAATTCCACTTTGGGAGCCACCACTCTTTGGATCGCGTCGTAAAGGGGTTGCCAACGCTTGTACAGCCAAACGATCCTCTCCGGGACCGGGCTACACGTCGCCCGGGCTCTCCGTAACATTTCTTTCAAGAAATACGTCTTGCCACAGGAGGTCGGACCAGAGATGATCATGGTGAACGGGTGTCGAACTGGAAATTGCTTTCCATCTTCTGCGGTGGTGGTGGACTTTC
>MJUU01039583.1:65175-99529 GCA_002080025.1 Modiolus philippinarum
CCCCCCCCCCCCCCTTCAGGTTAAATGGTCGGTCCCTTACGTCTTATCGCCCCGATATCTATCGTCTTTTCGGGGAGAAAAGGCGAAAATAAGAGATGGTACAAGCAAGCCACCATAGCTCAGTTACTGTGTTGACTTATTATCCCCATTTAAAAAGTTTATTTTGGATGTGGCTATGAGCTTTTTCGATTCTGTGGACTTTAAGTCTATAGTTTTATAATAATAATTCAAGTGCAAGGTGAACAACTTTTCATTGATTACCTGCCGTTGGAATGGCATCTTAGAATAAACTTTTGTTGACCAGGGACCTTCTAAAATCATAAAATAAATATATTATACAGTACTCGATAATGGACACCTGACTTCCTGAAAGTTATGATGCAATCTATCAAAGACTTGTACTTCTAATTTCAGAAATATGATATTTCAAGTAAAGGGTGCGAAAAATGATTACATGTACCTATAAGTTGAGTTAGGATATTTAATCAATTATTAAAGACCCGGTTAACCTTTTAAATACCGAAGTTACTGTCAAATGTAATTACTGCAGATGGCTGTTCTGACAGCTTATTCTTTTTTTTCAGTGCAGATCAAATCTAAACATTTGGAAGACCGTTAACTGAAAGATGCTGTACGACTAAAATCTTGTTTTTTTTTAAATATTCTAAAATTTAGTTGGAAGCTATCTTACAAATTCAAATGCAGATGAAGATACCAACAGATGACACGGGTAAACGACCAACTTGCTTCGAGTCTGCTTTGTCGAACGACATTACATCCTTTACATTTACTCTCAACTGACCTATTTAACGGACTGAGTTTCGGGGGCCTTTCGATTAACTGACTGAGTTTTCAATAATTCTTGATTATCTTCATAAATATAAATCAGTGCTTTATGTTGTAAAGGTAGTGCGTGGTACTTAATAATATTTTTCATAGGATAATTATAAATGTGTGTTTCCTGTCGTATTTTTCAAATAAAACACAAAAAACTGAAGTTTGTTTACTTCTGCAAAGGTCAAAATATAGTGGTGAGTAACACGCCTTTCTAAAATACGTTTAAATGAAGCAGGGTCCACAAAAAACGTTATCACAACAATATTCACACATTATTTTTCCACTGGTAGACACATTCATTAGTTTCCTATAAATTGCATGCAATATAAAAAAGCAAATTTTGATTGACATTTATGTTGATATTACGATAATTCTGATTAACTGACTGTAACCTACTCAAATGTCTTTGAGACTTTAGGAAAATTTACCAATATTGCAATCAATAATATAGGAAATCCAATTGGTGAAAATTATAGCCCTAATCGAACAAGAATATGAGTCTAAGGACACAATGCCCCGCCTCGCACCTATTTTGAACAACAATGCTATATTTCATGATCAGTGAAGCATGAATTTGGTGGCATGGGTAAATATTTGTTATGTTTTTTTTAATTTGTATCATAATGTGTATTTATATGAAGTTTCATGATAATAGCATACATCCGTCACAGAAAAGAAACTTAAATCTCATACTATCCCCCTTTTCCAATGATCAGTAAAGCTTGAAATTGGTAGCATTACACCTTAATGTGTATTGTGTATTGAAGTAAAGTTTCATGATTATAGCATACATCATTCACGGAAAAAACTTCCACTTAAGGGTAAACCTCATACTACCCCCCTTTTATCTAGGATCAGTGAAGCATGAAGTTGGCACCCGGGATAAATTTTTTATTATGATTTTTGTTTAATTATACCCTAATGTGTATTTATGCAAAGTTTCATGATGATATAGCATACATCCTTCACAGAAAAAAAAACTTCAACCTAAGGGTAAACCTCATACTACCCACCTTTTATCCAAGATCAGTGAAGCATGAAGTTAGTAGCGGGGATAAATTTGCTTTATGATTTTTGTTTAATTTTACCATAATGTGTATTTATACAAAGTTTCATGATAAAAAAATACATCCTTCACAGAAAAAACTTCAACCTAAGGGTAAACCTCATACTACCACCTTTTTCCATGATCAGTGAAGCATGAAGTTCGTAGCCGGGATAAATTTTTATTATGATTTTTGTCTAATTATAACCTAATGTGTATTTATACAAAGTTTCAGGATAATAGCATACATCCTTCACAGAAAAAAACTTCAACCTAAGGGTAAACCTCATACTTCCCTCCCCTTTTTTCCACGATCAGTGAAGCATGAAGTTGGTAGCCGGGATAAATTTTTATTATGATTTTTGTTTAAGTATAACCTAATGTGTATTTATACAAAGTTTCATGATAAAAGCATACATACTTCAGAGAAAAAAAAACTTCAACCTAAGGGTAAACCTAACTTGGGACGGACGGACGAATAGACGGACGAACGGACGGACGGACAGACCCGAACACTATATGCCCCCTACTATCGTAGGCGGGGCATAAAAAATCCTAACAGTATGGTTGCTAGGTATTGGTCTCTAATACTTTCAGGAAATTTTACCAAAATTTGAATCAATATTATTTTTGAAATCCAAATGTTGAAAAAAATGTCCTAATCGAAACAAATCCTAAAAAATATGATTGATAGGTAGAAGAAAAGGATATAGACGAATTGAAATCAAGGATTTTTGGAAAATACTCAAAGGTGATAGGCAAGAGGGGCCCGACATATCTATAGATTCATTATATGATTTTTTTTTAGTAAACTAAATGAAGCACCTCCGAGAGACGACACTATTTCTTTTCCAGATATTGCACCTTTAATACTGCAAAGCAGATAGCCGTTAAAAAAGCAACAAGAGCAATGTATGAAGTCCTGAAAATTAGTAGATTGCATAATTTATCTATTACATGTCAACTTGATCTTTTCGACAAAATGGTGAAGCCAATCTTATTGTATGGCTCGGAGGTTTGGGGATTTGGAAATCTTGGTATTATTGAAAAAGTTCATCTGAAATTTTGCAAGTTATTGTTACACTTAAAAACATCTACTCCTTCGTGTATGATTTATGGTGAACTTGGACGCTATCCAGTAGATATTGATATCAAAATTAGAGTTGTATCGTTTTGGTCAAAGTTATTAACTGATAAAGGATTGAAAATTCCTTACATGGTAAATAATCTGGCACTAAATATGCAACAGAATCAAGGAAGTCAATTCAGTTGGCTTGAAAATGTTCGAGGAATATTAAATACTTGTGGTTTATTATTCGTATGGGAAAGTCAATTTTTTTTTAATTCGAAGTGGTTATTATACTATGTTAGGCAAAGTCTTAGGGATCAGTACACACAAAACTGGAATGAAATCGTACAAATTTCTTCAAAAACTTTGAATTATAGAATTAACGAAGACTCTGTAAAATTAGAACCTTATTTCAAGTTGCTTGATGATAAATTAGTAATCTATCTATGTAGATTTCGAACTGTAAATCATAGACTGCCAACAGAAGAAGGTAGATGGTTAAATTTAGACAGAAATAGTCGCACATGTAATTTATGTAGACAAAACGAAATTGGTGATGAATTTCATGTCTTACTTGTCTGTCCATTTTTCGCAGACATTCGTGAAAATTTTATACCAAGATACTATTGAAAGAGACCAAACGTTCTGAAATTTAGGGATTTAATGAGTACTAAAAACAGATCAAAACTTATTAAACTTGTGAAGTTTATAAACATTATTAATAAAACTGTGACTACCCCTGGCTGATTTCTGTGGTCACATGTATATTGTATTTTTGTTATATTGTATATTGTTTTCAGCTGTTGTATCTCTGTACTACTGTTTTTGTGGTTTTAGAGAATAAAGATATATAGAAAAAACATATAAAAAATTAAGTGGTCTGTGAGACTTTCAGGAAATTTACAAAATTGGAATTACATTTTAAAATTAAAGTTTTCAGAATTTTGCCTTTTGCAAATAATTGCCAACCTTTTACATTTTCAGGAAATTTACCAAAGTTGGAACCCGAATCAAAATTGTGAAAGCTTATTACGAATCTACATAAGTTATATGCAACAATTCTACAACAAAATTAAATCCATAAATTCAGAAATGTAGGAGGAGTTTACGTCTAATACCATGTATGTCACAATTCACATTTTGGGGTTTTTGACAATTCCACATCATGGGGCCTCTTGTTTGCATCAAAAATCCGAAAGATTATTGCGAATATGTAAAAAAAAATTACATACCTAAACCCAAAAGCGTAGGAGGAGTTCGCGTCGCAAGCCACATGTGTCAAATTAACATCTTGGGCCTCTTGTTTGCACCAAGACCAATATCGAAAATCCGGAGGGTTATTCTACGTCTGCAGCATATTCTATATACATTTGTATAAAAAGATAAACCTTAATCCAAGATGTATGAGGAGTTCGCATCGCATCAACCGTACATGCGAAGTTGAATCCCTTGACATATACTCGGCATTGAAAATTTGCTCAAGGTCACACTTGAGGAAACCATCAAAAACTAATGAATGGTGGATATTCTACAGCCAAAAATATGAAAACACAATTTGACCCTCAGGCGTTTAACTTTTAATAACCAAAACCCCGCCGTGCGCGGTCCCGGCTTATGAAAAGGCCCGCAGCATCCTCTGAGCTTGGAGTATGAGTCTTCCTAACAGAGGACCCCGAGGGAACCCCGGGATATAGATCTCCGGCTTGCGGGGTGTGACCCCTCCTAAACGGAGGCTGACCCCGAGGGTCCCGGGATATAGAAATATGACCCATTCCGTGGTTGTGCGGGATTAATAAATACACAACCCATCTTTCGGATGGGATGTAAACTCAGGTCCACGTGTTGGAAGAAATGCCACGCTTCCTGCACGTTAAAGAACAATTGTAGCAAGCTCTTTTTGGGGTGGTCCGTAGGTGATCGGCTACAAGGCTAAATTCCCCGCCCTTGACGATTTCACCTTACTTTTCCAGTGGCAGTCAGAATTTCTTGTTCCATGGCCCTTTCCATACCCCAAAGTGATTATTTATTAACAAACTTGTTCTCGTCTGAAAATATTGCTGAGTAGACGTTAAACAATAATCAATCAATCAATCAATAACCAAAACCAATCTTAGCCTTTCTTTTTCGGTTAAAGTTTCATAAGGATTGATCAACTTAAATTATAGTTATTGACCAAAAATAAAAGTGTCCACAACAACGAGGACGACTACTGCTCCATACCATAATACGGCCTCATTATTTGGGGTACAATAATGATAGATTAACAATTTTGGATGAACAATGGCAGAAGAATACCAATCTAAAAGTCCAAATCCATGGTTAGAAATGAAAATGCAATATGAAAAAGAAATCATCAGACATTCACAAAAATAAAAGAAAAAAATCAAAACTTAAGCCCCAGAAAAACCGAAGGTGACACCCGTTTACCCGTATATGTTCTCACTTACTTGAATACTACTGCCTGTCGATTTTATATAATATTCTACCAATTTTGAAAAATTACATATATATATTTGAAATAGAAAATTTAAACGTTTAAAATCGCCAAAAATATGTTTATATAAATAAATCAAATTCCAGTATCCAAATTTTATTTCTTCTTTCAAGCACCTGTTTAAATACAATATAAGTATTACAAGAATAATCTCCAAATCCAAGCAGATGTTGCTTTTTTCTCAACAGAAATCACCAGCAAACAACATACAAACCTATTACATTTTAATATTGCTTTTCTCTAACTGTAAAATTTTGACAGGTTTTGCTAATCATTTTTATCACAAATCAATAAAAGTGATCATCGCTCGTTTACACTTCGTGTCAGAGACAATCCATTTCTACAGAAATTTACACCTGTAATTAACACATTTTTTGACGGAAAGGTACAAATAGAAATCAGATTCCAAGAAATGTCAGAAGAAATTTGACTTGACTCCATAGCAAGCAAAAGGTAAGTGTTTTTTCTTTCGAAAATGAATATGAAGGGGTATTTCGGATAGGAATTATTTTATTATTGTTAGTTTTATTAGAGACATGTTACCTATATCTCTAGAGACATGTTACCTATATCTCACTATATTATAGTTTTTTTAGCAAAATGATTTTATTCAAAAATTAACATATGACTATATTTTTATATAAACTATAAGAATGTAGCCCACCATTTGAGTTGTGGTTGTGATCATTGAACGTTGAACAAAACATATTTTATTCTTTATTTTACAAATAGTTTCGATATTCGCACAAATCAGGAAGCGAATTGAAACTTCATACAAAACGAAAAAAATCATTTTTTCAAAACATATTTTGAAAATCAGCCCAAATATGTAAAAACCTCAATTCTGTATCAGCACATTTTGTATAGTTCACTCTCAAAGGACTCGAATCATCCGGCTGTTATAACAGTTATGGCAAATCACTTGACTTGTAAATATAACTTGAGGCTCCTCAGTACATGATGGCAGATCAGCTGCGATGAAGTTTCGTATATACATAGCGGTGATGATTCAATGAATATTATCGTGTTTTATAGTCAGATGAAGGGCGTGACAATAAGAAAAGAATAAGATAACACAATAGGGTAATAGATAATTTTTAAATAAAAATCAATTGCTTCATTCTTAATAAAAAGGATCATTTAAGTCAGAGATAAATGCGTTTCATGTATGATGAACAAAAAACACAAGATTTGTATAAATTGGCAATTTTATTTTCAATCAGTCTAGTCTAAAGATGAATATAATTATTATTATTTTATATTAGATCTATCAGTTTTATCAGTGTTTAAAAAAGAAAGAGGTATAATCCATTTCGCGTCATTGTCATATACTATATTTTTACAAATTGGATCATGAATTTATAGTATAATAATTACCGTTTTCATTTTCTACTTTCAGATCTCCAGTCGAATCAAAATAAGCATAATACTGTGGTTTTGTAAGATGGTTATTGTTGTCATTGTTTCAATGATCGTCTGACAGTACCCAATATTTTGTTAGATTTCAACACATAGCAAAGACAACTGAGAAGTACATAAGAACATGGTTTGTTTTGGGTCGTTTTAATCTATAGATGGGATGTTGTCTCCTTGACATTTACCTCATTTCTTTTGTTTTTCATATTAGATACGGAGTATTATCAGCTTTTACAGTATGGGATATATCCGAGGAAATTTTGGTGGATATGAAATATTTGATATTCGGAACATTTTGAATGTGTTACAGGGACGGAGTGTATTTCTTTGTCTATTCTCCAAGTTTTTTATTGCTAACCCTAATCCTACCGATAGTCCGATACCGCCATGTTTTTCATTGCCAAACCTAACCAGAGACATATAATAACAATGTAATTATATGTCTCTGCTCTAACTCTACCTATATCTCCATGTTTTTTTTTTTCTCTTTTCTATCCCTTATCCTACATAAGTTGACATTCTTTATCTATATTTCATGTTTTACATTGTTAAACCAAACGCTCACCATACCATTACTTTGCTAGTTTGATATCCCAAACCATGCCATGGTATTTTTTACAATGCTAAAACCTAACTGTATCATGTTTTTCCTTTCTAATCCTAACCGTACCTATTCCTCCATGTACCTCCTTTCTAACCCTAAATCATCCCATACTTCATTAATATTTAACTGAACATATATCCCTATCCGCGACGAAAGGCGAGGAAAGCGAGAGATGGGCGTACGAAGTATCATGGTGGCAATGGCGTAAAATTTCATGTTTTGTTTTTGTGAAAAAGTCAGTTTCTCGGTAACTATTAGTGATAGGTCAATGATATTTGGTATATTGGTCGGTATTTGGTAATACATGACAGCCTGCTATACATCTTTTGTCTTTGATCTCAATTTACAGTCCAATGAGCATGTCAGGTTTTTGAAATTAGTCCAGGGTTAGTAACTATTAGTTGTAGGTCTGAGATATTTGGTTTATTAGCAAATGACAGTCTGTATTGTGGCTTTTATCCTTTACCTCAATCTCACGGTCCAGTTAGCATATTAAGTTTTTGTTATATTACTTCATTTTCTCAGTAGCTATTCATGGTAGGTAATCAATGATTATTGGGATGTGGTTTGTTGTTGGATAGTATATGACAGTCGGCTATGTGAATTATGTCTGCAACCTCAATTTTACGGTTTATTCTCTTATGATGCACCATTGCACGGATAGTTATTTGTGGTACACAACGAGACTTTGAAGCTGGAGTTAGATATGAACTTGTTGAATCGCTTTTACATGAATTTCATTGGTCGAGTGCCAAGGAATAACACATCACGCATGATGTGCTATTATTTTTTCGACGTTTCTATTGGACAACTTTGAAATCTCGTCGGCCGTGTTTAACGTTACCTAGCAACGGTGTTGTTATTTAAAACAAAAACAGCAGTTCGGCAGTAAATATTATGAAAATCATAAGAGAAATAGTTAACAACTCTAAAGAATTGTATATCGCTGGATATCAACTCTCGTTATAATAAACTCGCCAAAGGCTCGTTTATTATATTATGAAATTACATAACTCTAGTTGATATCCATCGATATACAATTCTTTCTCGTTATGAAAACTATTAATGAACATGTTTGGTTTCTCGTTATCTATCAATATGGTAGGTCAGTGATATTTGGTATGCGAGTTGTTCTTGGATAATACATATATATAACAGTCTGTCATATGACCTATGTCTGTAACCTCATTTTTATGTATGATTTCTCTTATCAAGTAATTGTAAGTCAATGATATTTGTCTTGTAAGTATATGACAACCTGTTGTCTTTTGTCCATAAAGTGCGATAATGCTCCATAGAGAGTCCTGCACTATACCGGAAGAAGAAGAAGAATACCATATGGTCCCTGTCTGTGACCTCAGTGACATGTTCATGTTAGCATGTCTGGTTTCTTTGTATCCATTGGTAGTAGGTAAATGATATTTGGTGTTTAGATTGGACTTGGGAAGTACATAACAGTCTGATATGTAGCTTTTGTCAACGACTTCTTAAATTTCACAGACCAGCGAGCATGATAAGTTTTCAATTTCTTAAAACTATGTCATATGCCAAGGTTATGAGGTCATATATTCTGGTATCATTTGAAATGTTTTATAGCAAGGAATACACGCATGAAATATGAAATCCTTGTCAGTTTTCACTGAAAATAACATTTCGGTATACAAACAGACAGACCAACAAGAGGCTCTCAATAGCCTGTATCATTCACCTGGGCAATGGCCGACATAAACAGTTTAGCGATCTGATTTTCAAGTCAGTTAAAGACATTGATGTTATATGATACAAAGTTAAATTATATTTCCCAATTGCAGTTGTTTTTGGGTGTGGTGCAGACCTACTTTCACCTCTCTTTACAGGGACCATGTAAGCACCATTGTGCCTAACTTTAGTTCTAACTGGCCAAGTATTTTTAGAGAAGAACATCTCTTAATATGTTTTCCCATAGTGTCCATTGTTTAAATAAGTTACCTGCTAGAGGAAATCTTGGACGAGATGCATACTTGCTGGACATATTTTGAAAGGTGACACCCTAATGACTATTGTGCATCACCAAGTTTGGTTCCAACTGGCTTTGTAGCTTAAGAGGGGAAGATCTGTGAATCATTTCCCATAGTGTCCAATGTTATACTATGTACCCTGTTGGCCATGATCTTGGATGAAGTGTGGACTTATCATCACACATATTCTTCAAAGGAGAAAAACTGACAATTGTGACCAATTGTGGTTCTAATAAGCCAAGTACTTTCAGATAGGAAGATCTTTGAATACGTTTCCCCATAGGGTCAAAAGTTAAACTAAGTTCAGCGCTGGTGGCCATCTTTGATGGACAACTTATAAAAGAAACCACACAAGGATTATTCTGGCTGAGTTTGGTTCAAATTGGCTTTGCAGTTTCAGATAGGAAGATCCTCGAATGCTTTCCCATGGGGTCCAAGAATAAACTAAGTTGGTGGCAAAGGACAATCTTCGTTGCAATGTGGACATTCATTCCAAACACATCAGCCAAGGACCATTTTGACCAAGTATGATTAGAACTGGCCAAGTTCTTTCAGAGTAGAAGATCTTTTAATATAATTTCCCAATGGTACAATGTTAAACTAAGTTTGCTGCTTGCCACCGTCTTGGATGAGGTGTGGACTTGCTGGGTACATTTCTAAAGGGGACCACTCAACTCCTGTTCCACCCAAATTTGGTTCCACTTGGCTTTGTGCTTCAGAGGATCCATAGGGTTAAATGTAAATACCTCGTTTCCCGCTGGTGGCCATCTTGGGTGCTATTCAGACTCGCCAAAAGCTTTTCAAAGGACACCAACTAAGGACTATTATGACTAAGGATTTTCAGAGGAGAAGATCTTTGAGTATGTTTCCCCATAGGGTCCATTGTTAAACAGTTCTATACTGGCGGCCATCTTGGATGAGATACAGACTTGAAGGACAAATAGTTTGAAAGGGGACCAACCAGAGACTTTTGTGACCAAATTTGGTTGCAATTGTCCTTGCAGTGTCAGATAAGATCTTTGAATGCTTTCCCATATGGTCCAATGTTAAACTGTTTCCTGATGGTGGCCATTTTTGATGCCATGCTGACATGCCAAGCACATTTTTCAAAGAGAACCAACTAAGGACCATTGTGACCAAGTATGATTCCAGAGAAGAAGATCCCTGAATATATTTTCCAATAGCATCTAATATCTAACTCTTGGATGAAGTGAAAACTTTCTGGACATATTTTTTAAAGGGGAATATCCAAGAACTATTGTGACCAAGTTTTGTTCCTATAGGTTCTGCAGCTTCATTTGATTGCTTTCCCGTAGGGTGCAATATTAAACTATGTTCCCTGCTGGCAGCCATCTTGCATGTGATATGGACTTGTTGGTCATTTTTTGAAGGGGGTTATCTAAGGACCATTGTGTCCATGAAGTTTCATTCCATTTGGCCAAGTAATTTCAGGAGATCTTTAAATAGAATTCCCCATAAGGTCCAATGTTAAAGTAAGTTCCTTGTAGGTGGTCATCTTGAATGAGATCCAGACTTGCTGGATGAATTGTTGAAAGGGATATAGATTATGAATTGTTAAAAGGGATATAGATTAATATAAGAGCTCTGCTCTTGTTTCTAAACCCCATTATTGATTCATATGTGTTATTGTCTGGTGTGTTTTATATAATAATGTATTCACTGTAAATCTAATAATAAAATGTTTACACCAAACAACTATTGTGACCAATTTTGGTTTAAAGTGGCTTTGCAATATCATCAATGCTTTTCCATGGTGTCCAATATTAAACCCTTTTCCCTGCTGGGAGCCATCTTGGATGCAATGTGGACATACTGGACACATTTTCAAAGACAACCAACTATGAACCATTTTAACAATATATGGTTGCCACTGACAATCACATTCACTTTTCATGTCAACAATAGACCTAAACAAATAAATTGGAATTTGACCATTAAAACTTTTTTGAATCGATCTATCATCTGGTCATATGTTTCATTCTTCAAGAAATCAACTGGCGAAATAAACACAATAATACAAATTTACTTTTATCATTTATTGACTGTTATAAAATAACAAGACTGAGGTACCTTCTTTTAACTTTTCCAACTACAGCACACAATACTGTATAAACAAGTAAAAGAACACAACTGCCATTTCTCTCAACAACAATACAAGACAGAAATACATACATTGCTATGAATGATTGACACCCCAAAAGGAAGTCTGTCATTTTTAAAGACAGTGTCAATTGACTTGTCTTTTGTGAGGTCTCATTTTTTTTTAATCAAAGAGCTCTATGTTATATGTATAAATTTCCAAAACTTATATACTGACTCATAACAATGAAGATCAATTAAAAAAGAACACTATAACTTAACATAAAAACATACTAATTTCTTATTTTCAATTTTCCACCAAGTTTTGAGCTCTTAGATTGCTAATTCTACAAAACTTCATCATTATCTCAGATTATGACTAATGCTTCTATAGGAAAACACAGAAAATGTAGCTCAATATCCTGACATTAATTTTAGCCTGATCATTTGCAAACTTGTAAACTCTTAATAAATTTTCGGTTCATTTCAGGTTGTCATTACATCAAATAATGTCATACTGTATATCTACCTAGCTAGCCCTGCTTCAATAACCATTAACTATCCTAGTAGTTTTCCAATGTAAAAATGCAAATGTGCCCCTACCAACTGTCAAAAATTACTGAACTTTATTTTCTGACATAATATTTTATTTATGCCAAAATTGGTGTGAATAATTCCAGTTACTTTCTCCTTTCAAGGTGTTCTTTAAAACTAACAGACCAAAAAATGGATTTCGTTGGGAACTTAATTTTGTGATTTTAGTGAACTACGAAATCCACAAAAATTTGAACACCAAACAATAGTACTTTCACAGTATGAGAAATTTGACAATTAATAAAATGTTATCCATAGCCAGATCAGAATATTATTATCTCTCTTGGACCGTTTTGGAATACTGACATCTTTTTGATTGAAAAAACAAATCACTTCATGAAAGTCAAATATTTTTAACAATGTAGGTACATGTACAAACTCTAAAAAAATAACTTTAGAACTGAAGTTGAGATCTCAGTTATGATTCAGATAAGAAAAAAAATTGACAAAAGAGATACAGCCAAAAATTAAGGAATTTGTACACTGACTGGCAATTGTTGATCAATTAAAAGGCTAGGATGTAAACACAAAGCTATTGTTGTAGTCTGAAAAATATCAGTTCATCTTGTTTAATAACTGAAAGGTTGAATAATATGTTTTGTATTTTACAATGTCATATAACTACATATTTGGAAAACAAAGAATAGAAGTGTTTAGATTTCATACCTGTTAACCCTCCCCCTTTAAAGGGGAGACTCCCTCTTAGAAACATAATCTCCCCCTTTGAATGGATTTCCCTCAAGGGAGATAAAAATATCCCCCCTTTCTGCTTTTTCTCCCCCTAAACCTCCCTCATAGACAAAATAGGGTAATATTTTAACAGTATTCCCAGTTTTATTTTGCTTTCTTGGCAAAATTATGAAATATGATGCATAATTTTAAGCTCATGGATAGAATTTAGATTTTAGAAATTGATCTAATAGCTTATATAAATGATTTCTTTCATTCAATAATCTTTTTTTTTTCATGCAAGTTTTTGTTGAAAAAGGTCGTTACATAAAATCTCCCCCTTAGATGGGCTTGTATGAAGGATATCTCCCTCTTAGCAGCTACCAAAGGTTAACAGGTATGAGATTTCCTAAATTTGCATTATGATCAGAGAGTTTACTACATTACATGTGTAAAGAACATGTAAGAAAACCTTCCTGAATTCCGTAATCAAAATCACCTGTACCATGGTCAGATACTCAAAACTTTCACAAGGGCAGAAGCACTCACTTTGTGGATACATAAACAAGTATCAAGGCTACAGCTTCATCTGTATTGTAAAAAAATGCTCACAAAATTGATAGTCTATTATTGTTCAAAGCATAAACATGGTATACCGTATTTGAAAAACAGCACCATATTTGATGAAGTTAAAAATACATGTTGTATAGAAAACCAAACTTCCAACCATCAATTTTCAAGTTGATAGCTTGAAATTTCCAAAAACATTTAAATGCATTTTTTTCTTTAAATTTTATCCATAATACATGTATGAAAAAAATGGTTATTTTTTTGTCACTTGCCTATGTATTGTATTGTTAACAAATACACAAATTACAAAAAAAGAAAATTTACATTAACACATTTCTTGCATGACCAAATGACTAGATGTATTTGAGGTGTAAAAAAAAAAAGTTGATCAGCATATAAAAAATATAAAACGGTTACATATTGTTTAACATCAAAAGCACCTATTCAAGGACTTACAGAAAGGAGTGTCACCAGGGCTCATTTATTAACATACTGAGGACTTCATTTTTTAACACATATTTTGTGAACTTTGTGTTTTTTACCAAAGTGTGAAACTGAGGGATTACAGACATCCTGTATACAAAAATAAAATCTTTATTTTTATTAATTACTGGAGGTAAGTTGATAAAATATTTTATTAGCACCAATAAAGAAATTTCATCAAAATATATCTAAAAAGATCCTAGGGCAAGTAATTCGACAGATATGCCAATTAAAAAATCTTCAACAATATTGCTTGATAAGAATACAAAATGATCCACACTGAAAACAATAACATACTATTTCATGGTTCTTAGCACAGGCATACCCAGTATTCTCTGAATATTTTGAAATTAAATTAAAATGTAATTTAAAGACAAGCAAGCAAGTAATCCATGACTGTCAGATTTTGATTTTTATAAATTGGTGGGATACAACCTTATCATAATGCCATATATTTTAATGCCATCAATAAATTGCAGAGTAATTGTAAATGAATGTGAACATAAATATTAAGAAAATAATCCCACAATCATCAAATTCAACAAAAAGTACAGTAAACATATTTGGAAATAATACAAAATAAAAAAAACTGGCAGAAAAAAGGATAACATTGTGTTGATTTTGTTCATCCTAGTATCTTCTCCTATTGTGAATCATGTGAATACTGATAATATGGGTGAATTACAAGTGAATTAGGTAACATAGCAGTACTCTGAATTTTGATATAATGAGTGAATAACAAGTGAATTAGATGTCTGTCATAGCAGTACTCTAAATATTGATATTATCAGGTGAATTAGAAAACATAACATTACTAATTTCTATTACCGGTAGGTAACATAACAGTACTCTAAGGTTTGATATTATATGTGAGATCATGACCAACTTTAACACAATATACCTTGTAACGTAACAGTACTCTAAGGTTTGACATTATATGTTAGATCATGACCAACTTTAATACAATATACCTTGTATCTAAGTTTTATTTCAAAGTACTGCAAAATGATGCTAACATACCACAGAAAATCAATAATAACACAGAATTTAGATAAAGTTAGATTTGTTCCGCCTATCAAAATTAAGAAGATATATGAAATAATTATTAATTAAGCACTTCCAAAATATAACTTCCACTCCTTTATTTTTGTCTTGAGTGGTAAATGATTGCATGTCCACTTATTTGAACATTGTCTTTCTTAAAATAGGCAATTCAACATTGATCACATAAATGAACAGAACCGTGTTCCCATATCATAATAAAACAAATGTAACGCATATGACAATGTCAACCAACTCAAAACTATTTCACAAAAGTAAAAGGAAAAATTATTGGATAGCTTAAAGGTAGTCAAAGAAGAATGTCATGTTTAAATGTATTGCACAAATGAAATTGAAATCTCAATTAAAAGGTAGTGATGGAATGTTCACTTTCACAGAAAATTGTCACAATGAGTTTATGTGAAGCACCATTACTTCTCCCACTCAATCTTTAGATAGGTTTTTTCCTGAAAAACAAAAGCAAATCATTATTGAAAGATGTTTTTTTAAAACAGTTTTAAATATCTTCTCATATTTGATTTGGTCATTTACAGAAATAAGATTGATTGCATCTTGTTATTTGAATGAAGTATTAAAATACAACCTTAAGATGTATTAGTAAATTTTGTAATGAACCGCCATAACTCAAGACAAATCTGCAATAAAGAAGTATGGGTCACCATGCTTGTAATTTTTTTCATCTAGAATCAAGTTTGATTAGTTTTAGCATTTTTCACCCTTTTTAAAATGTATAGGAGAAATATGGAAAAGAAATTTTGAGCTTAATTGAAATGAAACATTGAATCGAATTTTTTATTTCTGTAAATAAATTGTTAATACAGTGAAACCTGTTATGGGACCACAAAAATATATTAGATTACACAGGTTGTCAGATAACTCAGATTAAAAAAACTTAAAAAGCTGTCTTTGGACCCAAAAATTATATTTAATTTGACAGGATATCGCAATACTCATGTGTCAGAATGGACAGGACACTGCTAGTGCTTTAGATATGTGGCGTTCTTGACAGCAACATCATAAAATCATGACATCATATAAGAGACGTCATTACCTGATATTTTCTTGTATCAGGTCAGTACGGAGATACTGAGAATATCAGGTGGTAAGATCAAAGAGAAAATGTAAATATTGCCGATAAATATAGAATGGTATTTTTGAAGGTCGAGACAGAAAATATCAATGTATCACAGCGAGTCCAACAGGACGAGCTGTGATACTAGTGATATTTTCTTGTATCAGGTCGGTACGGAGATACTGACAATATCAGTCAGTAAGATCAAAGAGAAAAATGTACATATTGCCGATAAATATAGAATAATGGAAGTTTTGTTTAGGATACAAAAAATATTTTTGACATAGTGGACGAACCCACTTTGTGGGAGAGTCTATTGAGACAATATTTGAAGTATCTGAAACAAAACTTCTATTATTCTTTTTATCGGTAATTAACGAAATCATTTGACACAGCAAATATTGAAAAATGAAAATCGATTTTGAATAAATCATGAAACTGACTACTAATTAGTACAAGAATTTGTGTGATCCTTTACGGTTTTTGTAGACGTCTTTGTTTACACTGATGCACTGATTGACAAAAACAACAGCAGTAGAATACCGAAGGAACAAGGAAAGCGATGACTACAAAAATCAAAGTCCAAAGACATGGCAAAAAACGGTAACAGATAAAAACAAAGACAAAACAAGGACGTGAGACAGCTACAATGCACAGAAATAAAAAGATAACATTAAGAACTAATGCACTCATAGTGTGAACTCCCATGAAAACCGGGAATGACATCAGGTGCTCCGGAAAGGTAAGGTAGGCTTGGCTAAAGTTACTTTTTTGTCAATATTTTCTTATTCAGGCAGAAGCAAATACTGAAAATATTTGCCTCCTGGTATGATAGGAAACTTACAAATTACCGATAAATGGAAATATTCTACATAGTTACCAAATTTTAAATACAGGAAAAAGGAGCTAATGACGTTTCACATCTGTAAGTCTAATATGACGTCATGAAGTAAAGGATGTCAAAATGATAGAAACATTTCCAGAGTTCATAGCCTCATGCTTCAAATGCACAAATGAATGTACCATGAAACAAGGTCTATCTACATTTATTTATACAGTCTGACAGTCGAACTTACGTTGGTAGTACTTCTATTCATGGACATCATCTTTCGTGGTTTTCATAAATACCGCTATTTCATGGGTACTTAAATTTGTGGTTTCGAATTCTATTCATTAAAACTCTAGGGAAACATGCATTTTGTTTGGAACTTATTTTCATGGTTTTAGTCAACCACGAAATCCACGAAAACTGGAACCCCATGAACAAAAGTACTTCCACAATATATGGCTTGAACACCCCGGGGACTGATGAAAACAGTTTGAACTGGACGGGTGTTCAAGTTATTGAGGTCCAACTACGTTCAAACTAGAACAAAGAGACCATAAAAAGGGTTCAAGACAATTATGGTGTTCATTATATCGTACTTCGAGCCATCAAAGTTCAACTGTATTTAAGCATTCTATATGGTAAAATGTTTCATTTTTATATTAAATATTAGAAATGAACATACTCCTCTTCATCCTCTGTGACTGATTTATTTCTGTGGCGTTCTTTGGCACTCATATTTAATTTTCCACCTGCAAAATAATAAATGCGTTGAAAAAATAAAATGTATTACATATATAAACAGCTGTCAAAGATTGAAATTTCCCAGTGAAAGAAAGGTAATAATTTTCTGTGAAATTATTATTATTAATTTCACTCTAGGTAGTGATGTAACAGTAGACAATATCAGCATTGTTGTGCAGTAAAAATCTCGGAGAATTAATTTCGAAAACATCGTTAATGACTTGTAGCTTAAGTTTAAGCTTGAAATTTTGTTGATGATTTATATAGTGAAAACAATAACTAATACTATGAAATTTTGATTATCAATATAGTATTAAAGATAACAAGCATAAAAGTGTCCATTTTGTCTAAAAATCAAATTCAGTGAAAATTGAACATTTCAGGCTAAGTAAACCTAGTTGACTCTCATCCAAACTAAGTGCTCATACTTTTGCAGGGCAATGGGTGACAGAAATTGTAAGAGCACTTTACAAGTTTAATTTACATTTGTTGCAATCCAAAATCTATAACGATTTCAGACAAGGGTGTAGTGTTGAATTAGGGTCAAACCAGTGCTAGGGGCTATCTTGAACTTAATACTATGTGGTATGAGCAAAACATATTTTTGAAGGCCTCATGGTAACTTTAGGATGAAGAACAACAATAAAAGGTTTGTTGCATTGCTTTGTTCTAATACATGTATGTGTATGTAGAGACTTTGTCTTGTGTACATTTACTCCATGTCCTTTCATTGTTTATCTTCCAAATATGAGGCAGGCAGGAGGCTTTTTATTTTGCCCAACAATAAATTGTATCAAATTTTGCAGAAAAAGGGAAGACTGATGTCAGGCATTTAATCTGATATTGAATCATTTGTGAAAATGAAAATGCTTTCGACTTCTGAAAACAAAACTTTTTTAATTGGAATGAAAATAATAGTTCACATAGTTTTGAATAGATGTCTCACCCATCCCTGCATGGCTGCAAATTTGATATGATAAGATTTTAAAAAATAGTAATGGTGGATTACATGATACCCCGCCAAGTTTCACAAAATTTCGAAGTATCAAGGGGCATAACTCCAGAACCCCTTGGACCTCTGAACCCATATTCAAACTCGACCTGAGTTTTGTGGTGAACAAGCTACATACCAAGTTTGAAGACTGTATGTTATTCCGTTCAAAAGTTATCAGTCGGAAACCTTTGGGGGACGGACGGACGGACAGACGGACACACGACTGAGGGTATCACATAATACCACGCCACTATGTAAGGCGAGGTATAAAAATTAGGGTTGGGTCAATTTTGGAGAGGAAAGCAGGGATGAGAATGTACCAATCTACCAATTACTGTGGAAGTACTTTTCTTCGTGGACTTTAATTTTCATGGTTTTTATAAATATCACTATTTCGTGAGTACTTAAATTTGTGGTTTCGATTTCTATCCATTCAATCTCTAGAGAAAAATGTATTTTGTTGGGAACTTAATTTCTTGGTTTTAGCGAACATGAAATCCACGAAAATTGGAACCCACGAACAATAGTACTTTCACAGTAATTTTTATTAGATTAATGTGAAATTTTCATAAATCTACATGAAAATACCTACCTCTGGCAGCATCAATAAGGTATAACAATACAGAAGCTATCAAGGCAACTGAAAATATATTTTAAAAAATTTAATACATTAAACAAGGAAGCTACAATATTCTGTAGAAATGACATTAAAAATCTCAATTCATCCCATTTTTTTTTTTAATTTCTTGATGATTCAACCGTTCCATCCTGTTTTAAATATGAAGAGATATTAATGATCATTTTTTTTACTTTCTTATAGATCATTATCAGTGCATGTCAGTTTTGATCAATGATGCGTAATCATGTCTTAGCTCATGTTACACATACTTTGTGTCTGAGTGTAAATAAAGAATCTGAATCTGCTAAATAATAACTAGAAGCCATCACTAACCTTTGACTTTTATTTGTTCAGTAACACAGTTTTCTTGTTTTACTCTAGATTTTTATTGGAGTTCACAGTGTAAAAGCTTAAGTTTGATTAATTTTGTGTTATTATTTCCATATTTTTTGTTGCTGTGCCATGTCTTTGTTTTTCCATATTCTCATTTTGCTATGTCTCTTAACTTTGACTTTTTTAACTTCTTTTGTCCCATAAGTTTTCTACTGTCATCGACGAGTTTCCAGTCTGTGAATTTTCCCGTAAAATTTTGACGTCACTAAACAGATTTTTCAACGTTACAATGTTCAGTGACGCAATTTGCGCCAATTGACCCCATGTCAATCGGAGCAATTCATTCATAAAAAGAAACAGGAAAGTGGTCGATTTTTTATTCTGTTCATGTCTTAAACAGTGGACACTCCAATAGTTTGTATCTGTATGACTTAGATGTTACAGAAGAACTACATTTTCAGTACAGTGGATTCCATTTACTGTAAACAAACTTTTATTTGGTGAAATTTATTTCCCGAGTTGGCGATAAAACAATCATGAAATTGTAATGAACTTATCACAAACTCATCTTAAACTGTTATTTCCTCAAATAGAAACACAAATCTGTCGTGAAGATAAATTGTTGAGATCATTAAATTTGTGCAAAAATAGGTCATCATGAAAATTTTTAAAAGTATCGGTATCTTGATTACTGCTAAGCATGGATTATTTCCATTAGGGCTTGAAACACTAACTTGATCATTTTATGTTTAGTATTAAGGTAGTTCGAAACTAATACAAGGCGCATTCGATTGGCGCATTTGCAAAATACAAGTCAGATGCGGAATTGACTGGATTTTCAAGCCGGAATATTCCTTATTTGGCATTTTCATTGTTACGTCATAATAGATTGACATACACTTTCCCGCGAATTAGCTCCCTTTTACCAAAAATATTGTCTGTTTCGTAAACTATATAGAATATTTCTCTTAATCAAACGGTGACATATTGATTTTATCAGCTCAACTAGTAGCTGAAATGTACACCTCTGAAATGTCATAAAATAAGAAAAATCTGTCTAATGTTTATTTCATATGAAAGCAAAAAAATAGGCATGTTCTCACAGTTCCCTTTATATTCTTTGTAAATATTGCTGAATATTACTGAATTTGGCCTGATTTTCAAAGCTTGATCACAGGAAAAGATGATCGGTGACATATCTTTTTTATTTTATTTTTTGAACAACTGGGCCAAGAACTACAAAATATCTTAAAATAAAAAAATTCTGTCTGATATTTTTATTAGGCTCGAACTACCTTAAATTACATTTGCAAAATATATTCTCACAGAAAAGCTCAGCAATAAAAGATGAATCTCCTGTACTAATTGGATTATTTACTTACCACATAAGCAGACTAAGAAGAAGACTTCTAATACCAAGTATCCTTTGGAATCAACTATAGCACCAGCTATTATAGACACAACACCTAATCCTAAATTCTGTATGGCTTGCATTCTGAAAATTTAATACCAAAAGTAAATTCATTCATTTCATATTACTTTTACATATATACAAAGTATGTAAAATCAGAAATGCTGTAAACAACTTTTTTGGCCAACTTTGGGGAGTTTATTTGGCAATTTCAGTTTCATTCTTTGTTGAAGAAAGTGGTAGTATTTTTCCTTTACTAACTGAAAGGTTTAGATGTGAATAAGTACTAAACAATAATTTGCATTGATGAATTTTCAGTTTAAAATTCATGTATATTGTTTCCTGCAGCAGATTTTGGTGTGTTATCACGCCCTGCCATTTTTGATTAAGCCCTGCCCTTTTTTATTTTCATTTTTGGCACCCTGCCCTTTTTCAATCTCTGTGCCTTGATGCCCTGCCATAAATTAACTGGAACTGTTTTTTTTTTTTGAAAATCGTCAAATTGAAGTACATGTATAATGTTCATTTCCTTTGTCAGTTTATTCTATTTGTTCAAATGATACTCTTACTAATTAAAGGATTGGTTCAGTCGTAAACAAACATGTAGGCACTTTTGTTTACCTGAGTTATAAATTATCACCTGTCAATCAGAGATACACTGCTTACCTGTGTGACAATTTTATGTCAATTTCTCATAATCATTATTCTTTTGAGACTTCAAATCTTTCTTTCACTAAAATTTTCTTAAAAACTCTCTGTTTAATGCAATGAAAAAAATGAATATTTTTTGCAGATCACATTTTTTGAGAGTTTAGTTATTTCCCTTTAAAATTAGTCTGTAAATTGTGGAATTTTAATTTCTTAGATTTTTTTTACACTGACACTTGCATTAATCAATTTAAAGGAAAAATAATTCAGTTTCAAATTAAAAAGCATAAAAAAGTTTTAAGAATCATTTGTTTGTTACTTTGCAAAACAATTTTTATAAACTCAGGAAATCATGGTAAGTTTGACTCCCAAGTCAAAACAGCATTTGATTTCTTAAACTCAATTGGTGCATTATAACCATGCTAACACTCTTACAATGCAGATGATGCATATGAAGTGGTGCCAATGAAACCACATAGCATAGAAGAAGTCCTATGACTTATAATCTTAGACCTTGTAGGACATCATTAGTGGCACTGTATTACAAATGACCTTTGAAAAGGTTACAATCTTTAAAATGTCTGTAAGTCCGTCAATTATCAGCAGGGGTCCATTTACACACCTGCTTAACATGCTACAGGTGTATTTTATTGTGCTTTCTTTGATATTGCAGACATCATCTGTATGTTTATTAAGTAAATATATAATGTTGTTTACTTTATTGCATGAATAAGCATTCACTATAAAGGTGCCCTAAAAGTGTAATTGATCGTGCTTTATGTATCCTGAAGGAAGGAAATTACCCTGCCCTTTTCAAAAGCTACAGGAAAGACTAATGTATTATTGTTTGAACTTAACAACTTAATCAATACATTGACATTTGTCTTGATCCAAGGTTATGAACCTGTTCTTTTTCAGTCTTCGTTAAATTTAGGACCTTTTCTCTCTTTTATAGGGCCTGTAAGTCTCGTACAATTTTGGAACTTCCGGGATCAAAACTTGTACCCGGAAGTTACATTTTAAACGAAGATATATGACGTTTCAAACAAAAATTTGAACGTCATAATCCTCAGACGTCATGTTTTGGAGGGAAACGTTTTCGAATTGCCTGTTTATCGTTGATTCTCGTGAGTCACATGACGAGACTTACAATTCAAGTTTTAGATTTTAATGTTATCTCATAGTTTTATTTTGTTGTTCGTCATGTACAACAGCTACACAAATATTCTTATTCTGTCTATTTTAATCGCTATATTCTGTTTAATCTTTAAGTTCACAAATCTGTGTGGTGACACAGGTCCAGTAAGTTATCTCCCTTTATTCTTAATAAAAATTTAACATACATTCCATATGCTGTTCCCAGCTGAGTATTGGGAACAATCTGAGCTGCTATTGGCCACAAAGCACTGGCTAAGATTGAATATGCAAAGCCCATGGTAATCTGTAAATAAAAATTGTTTAACAGTTTATTTATTTATGTAGACATTTATTTTCACAACTTTCAACATTAGATACATAATTTTTATGTTGCTTTATAGTAACAAGAGCAAATATTGTACTTGATCTGGGCCCTAAAAAGCCTGAATAAGCACATATTTTCAAGCCAAGGGTAATATCAACCCACTCCTTGTCTTCACCCTTGGCAGATTTAACCTACATTTTGTATTCACTGTCCAAAGCCTTCTATTGAACATCTCTAGTGATCTCACGTGATCTCCTTTTAATGATGTTTCAAAGAACCAAACAGACAATTACGGTCATGAAATAGTGAGTCTCGATGGGGTATAAGCAGGAAGCAGAATTGGCCTTTTTAAGTAAGTTGGATCCACATGAAAACCGGAAAGGATGTCGAGCATGAAGTGGGAACCACTGAAAAAAGAGCCCATGAAACGGGAAAAGGTGGCCTCTTTACGAGTCTTTGTAAAATATTTTCCAGCTCTGGAAACAGGAAAGGAAGGAAAAATTGATGGGATTGCCCCCACTTATAGTTACTGAGAAAATGACCTAATCACAAAAAGTTAACATGAAAGTTTACGCCGCCGCCCCCTTGCGACAACAGCCCATCACCTTGATCCAAACTTCACAAAAAAAATGAAAGAAAAGTGAACCCAACTTGCAACACTTCACGAGTTTGTTATTTACCTGCTAGAAGTTGCCACAGCACTTTGATTCCCTCTACTACTTAAACTGTTTTGTCCTGTACAGAGACAGAAGAATGATTCCTTGTTCAACCGATGCATATTCTTTGCATCATCTCCATTATAACAAATTAGTTTGTGAAATTATTCCTCATGTTCACAAAAAAATATTGCCACATATTTTGTTCCATTAATTTTTACCTGCAACACTGCCCCATCTTATTTTAATTAAGTTTAAACTTCAAGTGATAATACATTATTTGTTTTGCTGAAATTCAAGCATTCAATTCTTTTTATCATTTTATATCAGATTTAAATAATCTTTCCTGATTGGTACAGAGGTGATCAGGTGGTATTCATTATTCTATCAGTCAATATCACGATATTGACCGGTCCCAATTTTCTGATATTGACTGGTAGCTTTAAATGTGCTTTATGAATTGTATTCACAATACAGTTGTCTTTTTCAACAAACATAGTAACTGAAGTTTTTAATGTGACTATAGTAAAATTGAAATTTCCAAAACAATACCTTTTAATATTTGCTAATTTTTATGCACCTGTTGTTTTTTGATAAGTTAAAGTTACAAAATATGTGATATAACACGGCTGGGAAACTCGATGTTCTCAACCAAAAAACCGGCATCTGGAAATCTGTGATTTACACTTAATAAGTGCAGTTCAAGAGAGAATGTCACTCCATATACATTTATAAAATAAGTTTTAATAAATCAAAATCCCTTTTCTTTTTTCGAATAACAATGGTAAATTACAATGTAGTTTTTTCTTTATGTCCAGATTTTAGAATCATCTGGAAGCGACTGACTACAACAAACATAATTTCTGTCTTAAAGCGTTGACTTTTATATGGTTTTAGTAATATTTTAGATCTTTGACCAGTTTTACATGGAGTGACATTCCTGGATTTTTAAAAACAGCGTCTGTCACTTTGTATTAATTAAGTTCCTGGTAGTAAAATTCAGTTGAGACCATCGAGTTTCCAAGCCGTGATAATATAGAAATAACAGATCCACAAAAAAAAATTAGATGACTGTTGTGTAGAGTGCAAGTAGAGATTGTTTTGTTTAATTTAAAGATGGGTTGTTGACTTCTTCATTGTAAAAAGAAAGATAGGTGAAAAAATCTCAAATATTTTATGTGAGTGACTTTAAACAGGACATGGTTTCAACTAATGAATAATAAAATGTAAATGTTCTTCAATAAAATAAACACAATAGTCACTTATATAGAGAGAATTTTCTCCCACCTCAGACAAGGGAATCCATTGATTTTGCAGTGCAAGATTTTTCTGTCTTACACAGGGGGGTGTAAGACAAGCTACACATATATATTCCCGCCAGTTTTTATATCATAACAATATACATATTTTAGTCCACATGAATCAAAAAGTATATAAATAAAAGTATGAAATATAATATTAACTACCTTGAAACAGCAAAAATTGAATTAAAACACATCATAAATGCCTAAATCCTTGACACTGTAATACTCATGCTCCATGCTTTATGACGTTGTAGAAAGGGAAGTAATTCACTGATGTCAACAATGGTGTTTCGACAGTGATTTATTTAATTTTTTAGATGTTGAGGGGGAGAAAAATAATCAAAAACCAGTGAGAGGGTCAGACAAAAAAATCTCAGACACCCTTGGTTAAGAATTCTAGCGTCTCAGACTCAGCAAGCTTCGTCAGAGTACTTGAAAATCTTACCCTTGGGTGTCTGAGATTTTTTGTCTTGCCCTCACCCTGGTGTTAGATTCTTATAATCACGATATAGACTGCCCTTGGGATAGTGATATGGGCTGACACAGGGATAATACCCTCGCCTACGGCTCGTTTATTATCCAGATGTCAGTCCATATCGCTATCCCTCTTATATCTTGTGATAATTCTCTCTATATACTGTACAGCTCACATGGAAAACGCAAAATCCTTGTTGTCATCACGGACAAATTTTGCCAAACGTGGAATTCCACCGCGATCTTGAACGTGGACAACTAAATTGAGAACGTGGACAAAATATTNGGACTTCACAAATTTTTTTAAGTGATATTTGGCTTAGATCAAGGATCAGAACTAACCTTCGAGATCAGTTTTTACAACATTGGAACACAACTATTGAGGAAAATTCTAAGTGCATTAATTATAGATTGATAAGGATAAATTTGGCAAGGAAAAATATTTTGATTTACTTGAAGATAAAGACTCTTTATTACTGTGTAAATTTCGAACTTCTAATTTTAGATTACCAATTGAACATGGCAGATGGAATAATGTTCCACGAGAAAATAGATTTTGTAATGTTTGTAATACAAATGATTTGGGTGATGAGTATCATTACATCATGAAATGCCCCTTCTTTAAAGAGTATAGAAAATTGTATTTCAGGAAAAATTTATACAAACGACCTAATGTTTTATTTTTTAATCAAATAACGTCATCCACAAAGAAAAAAGAATTAGTAAACTTATGTAGATTTGTTAAGAATGTAAAGAAAATTGTATGTCCTCCTGGCTGAAACCGGTTCATTTTTACATATATAGCATGCTGTGTATATATTTATTGTAAATATGTTTGTATAATATCTCTGTACCTGTTGTTATGGTGATGAGAATAAAGTTATATATAGTACAGCACAAATTGAGTTTAAAAACTAAATACTAAAAATCTTGTATCTATCCTTTGCACACAATGCAACCACTGTGATAATACATAAATTATCCAGCAACATCACAGATCTTACATTTGATTAATTGTTTTTGTACGGGGACTGTACATTGCTGTCGTCTCAGGACGATACCACATTGCTACTGGGCAAAATAATCTTGCGTGTATTCCTACATCAAGGCGAATGTCCCAAATAAATGCGCTAGAGGAAATAATCTCTGGTAACCTGCTTAGTTACTGCTTCCTACATCAACATAATGTACTTACAATATGGCGATAGATGCTATGTTGCATTTTGTAACTGCTGAAAAGATGTTCGGTGCATGAAATTTCTTTGTTTAGAAGATGAATTCCTCATTCATAATTCCGATTTCACACGGGACTCCCGCTGTTTCATTCACAAATTTATCCGAATTAGTACAGGGAAAGTACGAGAGCTAATCATGTCCCGCCAAATCGACAAATAAACAAATTAAAAATAGAATATAAATAAGCCTTTTAATTTTTTTTCTCTGTTGACATCCTATGATTTTTTGTCTCGCCCGCGACGAAAGGCGCGGAAAGCAAGACATATGCGTACAAAGTATGACGGCGGCGGCGTAAACTTTCATGTTAAGTTTTTGTGATTAGGTCATTTTCTCAGTAACTAAAAGTGGTAGGTCAATGATATTTGGTATACTGGTTGGTCTTGAGTAGTACATGACAGTCTGCCATATGGTTTTGGTCTGTGACCATTTCACGGTCCAATGAACATGTTAAGTTTTTGTGCTTAGTTTAGTTTCTCAGTAACTATAAGTGGTAGGTCAATGATATTTGGTATGTAGGTTGGTCTTAGGTAGTACATGACAGTCTGTCATATGGCTTTTGTCCTTAACCTCAATTTCACGGTCTAGTGATGAGCATGTTAAGTTTTTGTGATTAGGTCATTTTCTCAGTAACTATAAGTGGTAGGTCGGTGATATTTGGTATATAGGTTGGTCTTGAGTAGTACATGACAGTCTGCTATATGGTTTTTGTCTGTGACCTCAATATCACGGTCCAATGAACATGTTAAGTTTTAGTGCTTAGTTTAGTTTCTCAGTAACTATAAGTGGTACAATGTAGGTCAATGATATATGGTATGTAGGTTGGTCTTAGGTAGTACATGACAGTTTGTCATACGGCTTTAGTCCTTGACCTCAATTTCATGGTCTACTGAGCATGTTAAGTTTTTGTGATTAAGTCATTTTCTCAGTAACTATAAGTGGTAGGTCAATGATATATGGTATATAGGTTGGTCTTAGGTAGTACATGACAGTCTGCTATATGGCTTTTGTCTGTGACCTCAATTTCATGGTCCAATGAACATGTTAAGTTTTTGTGCTTAGTTTAGTTTCTCGGTAACTATAAGTGGTAGGTCAATGATATTAGGTATGTAGGTTGGTCTTACATTGTAGGTACTACATGACAGTCTGTCATATGGCTTTTGTCCTCAACCTAATTTCACGGTCTAGTGAGCATGTTAAGTTTTTGTGATTAGGCCATTTTCTCAGTAACTATAAGTGATAGGTCAATGATATTTGGTATATAGGTTGGTCTTGAGTAGTACATGGCAGCCTGCTATATGGTTTTTGTCTGTGACATCTATTTCACAGTCCAGTGATCATGTTAAGTTTCCCAGTATCTATTAATGTAAGGTCAATAATATTTGGTATTTGGGTTTGTCTTAAATGGCTTTAGCCCTTGACCTCATTTTCACGGTCTAATGAACATGTTTGGTTTTTCAGTATCTATCAGTTATAGGTCACTGATATTTGCGTTTTTGGTGATTCATGACAGTCTGCTCTATTGGTTTTGTCACTTACCCTAATTTCACAGTCTAGCGAATCGTTAAGTTATCTGATTTAGTCAGTTTGAGAATTCACATCAATTTTGCGACCATGAAGGGACGGGCGAGACATCAATTTGGGTCCACACTTCTGTTTTGAATATTTTCAAGCGTCTGCTGAGGTGTTGATTTTTTTCAAGAGGATGTCTTTTTATCACAGTTTTATCGTGCAACATTAAAAATAGATCATAAAATAATGTTCTATAAATAGCGCTGGTGTATTGATTTATGTAACCTTTTGTATACTGGCAGGGCGAGTGAAGTTTGAAATGTGTATCGGTGTGTAATCATAAAACTTTACGTTTTATTGTTAAAAAAAGGGTTGTGGCTTTTTTTATCTGAATGGTAATATGATTTAGAAATTGCAGAAAGCAGGTCATCTGCATCTCCTACGGTCAATCATGCTTAAAGTGAAAGTGAAAGTTGGGATGATGCAGCAATCGACTGGGAAAATAATTCATAAATCAAATTAAGACAATTTATGCATGAGTTCCTACATGTATTAAAAAAATCCGATAGGAAAGGAAATAATGGTTGAAGTTGATTTTGAAATCGGAAACGGTTTTTGTATTTGACATGAGATGAATGACATCCCATAGCCCAAGCCAGGGACTATACATTAAAAAATGTATAGTTCATTGAAAATCAGTGGAATCTCGGACTAACTAGCTAGTGAAGATTTTAGTTTTCCAGACATTTTTGCCATTTTTTACCTAAATTCTGCACATGATCATCAAAACTTTTCCAGAAAAGGGGGGTTCCAACCCCAGTGCACTACCCCTGGATCTGCCAAATGAAATACCATTCATAAAATTTATTATGTGTGATAATGTACTACCACAAGTAAACAAAGCTCCTTACAACCAAGGTTAAACGTTTGTTAATTTTGAATTTGTCTTGAAACTGTATTTGCTGTAACATAATGAATCAATCAATTTTTGCAAAATGTAATGTAAGACATAGAAGACTTTCCTACTTCCTGTTGGCAGAATTACTGGTTATGTCAACTATTCTGATGCAATTCATTCCATCTGAAATACGAGACTTTTGAATCGTGTGCAATCCAGAAAAGGCTCTATTTTTATACGAAAAAAAATCAATGCATCAATACATTGAGAGGGACTTAACACTGTTGAGCTAATTGTTTTTCTTCAATTAAAATTTAGTAAAAGAATTGTCATACTGTACAGCTCACATGGAAAACGCAAAATCCTTGTTGTCATCACGGACAAATTTTGCCAAACGTGGAATTCCACCGCGATCTTGAACGTGGACAACTAAATTGAGAACGTGGACGAAATATTTACCTGTGTGGTCCCCTCGTGACATCGTGTTGAACGCGGAATCATCGCGGGTCAACATTTATAAATCATTGAAAAATATAACTAGAAAGGAATTAGCTTAATGTTCATTTTTTTCCCCAAATTATTATAATCAGAAAGTTTGGCAAGTTGAAGTTAATTAGAATTTTCTTTGCAACAAGTTTTCCCATGGGATCGTCATAGTTATTTCAGAATTACGATAATTGCAAGCCTCAAATACTTTGGTTGTTTTGTTGCCGTGAAAAAAGCCATGTATTTTCTGTCAAATTAATGTTCTTTCAAATATTTTCAAGCTGAACTTTGCACGGATGGAAAATAAAATAAAATATTCAATGTCAACAGCAAGAATCCCTCGGCGTCTTATAGTTGCGTAATTGTCACTTGCCAGGTCTCGGCTTTATAACTTTTAGCAAAATATTCTGTCAAAAATCTTTTCTATCAAATCTTTATCATAAATCGCTTAAAATTTAAAATAAAGCCCGGAAATAGCACATAAAGCAGGAGTGCTTTCGGAAGCCATTAGATTATATACATAGATACGCATAGGTAATTTTCTAAAAATAGAACTAAAACCGACCAATGAAAAAAATCAATATCTCAGGTAATATGAATAACTACACATTAGGTAGAGACGCTCAATCAACAATTGAAGCATGCTTTTGATAACAAATACACATCTAGGAATGTTGAATGTTTTATTTATTTATTTATTTATTTACATGCACTTGGATTACGTTCATGAACTACGATACGATTTGGGACAAATAATGAAATGTAAATAATCCTAGTATACGATTGAAGAAAGATGTAAATATTCCTCGCTTTGCATGCTTGCGACAAAATTAAACATATGTACATGTAAAACTTAATTTCTCTGTGTCACAGTGTGTGGCCGCGATGGTTCCACGAGGATTCCGTTTTCAAAAATTTGTCCACGTTGGGTCACGTAAATTAAGGTGGACATCCGCGATCATCCACCCTGCTACACGGAATCAGCTAATCAGTCCACGTCGCGAAAATCCACCCAAAAACAAGGACTTTGAGTTCATCCGTGTGAGCTGTACAGTAAGTAACTATTATATAAATCAAGTATATTGACTTGAGCATAGTATGGAATACCTCAGAACCTCTCTGTGACTTCAAATTGAAGAACAGCAGAACAAAAAACTGTGACCTTTACTATATTAAACCTGTATAGGAAAAGTTACAGTCTAATGTTTTAAAATTTGATCGCAGTAGCATTCAATGGAAATCTGGTAGAAATAATTCATTTTTTTATAATTTCTTCATTTCAATCTACTTACCATGGCTACATATGGGTTTAAAAATGTAAATGCCAACAAGGCATGACAACCTATGGTTAATGTAGTTCCAAGTATCACCCAGAATATATTTTTTCCACTTTTATCTATTAAAAATCCAAATACTGGTGAGGCAACTGCTGATATGATGTATACTAAACTGAAAGTAGAAAGATGCATTTTATTTTTATTATCAAACTAAAAATAGAATGATGTAAATTAAAATGAAAGTAGAATGGTATATACTAAACTGTGAGGAAAATTGCATCTCATTCGTCTCACCTTAACTGAATGCTACATGGATATCTATAAAGTTCACACACATAAGCCTTGCAAAAATATTACATTACCAAATTTTCTCCAATATAAAGGAAAAAAATGATCCCATGTATTTTACAATGATACTCTTATTGCTGATGACAGTTTGCCAATATGGTAATAATGCATCCTACTATCCCCATCTGTTCCATATTTTCAGTAACTGTACTTTGGACAATATCCCTAACACAATTTTCTTAAAATAAGTAGTCGAAAAACTACAAAATTACTATGAACTATTAGTAGCATTAGCAAACTATTGGTTCAGTAAAAGCTTTCTATAGTTAATCAAAGTCTTACATAAATGACAGAACACATCAAAATTAGACTATTTTCGTATAATTCAGAAATCATATACTTAGTTAGGGGAGATTAAGAAAATCTATGATTGAAGGCCATGAAATATGGAACAAGCTAATAATACTATTGATAGGTTATGGCCCTTATTATCAAGCTATTTCACTCTTTTAAAATGGTTGGAAAAGGTTCTCTTGGACATTTACCTTAGTACAATTGGAAACCTTATTTGTTACTAATACTTTCACATGGAAGGAAAATCTACAATATAATTAAGAAATAATTCATGACTGCCATAGATTGTGGACATTTTAACAAGGGCTCGAGTTGTTTTTGCTTTTATTTTATCTCGAAAAACAAACAAAAACAAGAGACCATGTTAAAATGCCCACAATCTATAAAAGGCCATTAATTATTTTGATTCTAATAAGGGAATTACAGTGTGTGCTAAAGGTTTTATATTGGAATTATATTTTATGGTATTATACTACTGGTTGAGTACCAGTTATTGACAATTTTCATGTGCCTTGAGCTCGCGCATGATTTTTTTTTCACGGTTATGTACAGAAGTGACAACAATATACTAAAAATACATTTCTTGATCAAATTTGTTTTAATCTTTTAAGAACGGTGAAATCTGAGATAAAATCCCTTAAGAGCCCCTTTGAAATATATACTGCTATTTGGGGGGTCATGTATAATAATTAGCTAAAAATAGATTTTTTTACATGTGATGTCACAAAAGAGAACTTAGGGTGTCAGCGATATTTTCTGCCAGAAATAAATGCTGATCATGTTGCTTTCTTTTTAAATAGTCAAATCAAAATGAATTGGGGCTGTAAAGGTCTTCTATTTTTTTTTGTGATCTTGAACAAAAACTTAATCTCGGACTAAATTTTAAATGCATTATATTGTTAAAATTTACCAAGTAATATGTTCACCAATCATGTTCATTTTCAGTTTCATTGCATATGCTCTGTAATATAGTCATTTTAAAAAGTATTGGTTTTCTCGACAAATTTTGCTGATGTGTGTACCAGTTATCACCATCTTTCAAAATATGCATCAGCTTTTTTTTTTCAAATTGTTAAATGTACTCTTTAATTTACTGAAGTACTCCAAAAAGAATGAAAGGTCAGCTGATGCAGTTTTCAAACTGAAAGTAGCATGATTTTGGAGTACTTCAGTAAATTAAAGAGTACATTTAACAATTTGAAAAAAAAAGCTGATGCATATTTTGAAAGATGGTGATAACTGGTACACACATCAGCAAAATTTGTCGAGAAAACCAACACTTTTTAAAATGACTATATTACAGAGCATATGCAATAAAACTGAAAATGAACACAATTGGTGAACATATTACTTAACTAAATTTTAACAATATAATGCATTAAAAATTTAGTCCGAGATCCGAGATTAAGAGGATCAAATGCAAAATCGCAGTGAGAAAATGGTGATAACTGGTACACGATATATATTATACTTAATTGACAATAAAAATGTTTTTTTGTATGTTTATATGTTATATTGGTATTCTACCATGGATCTACATGTATTTACATAGCTAAATCATACCCCATATTAGAATGAAATTTTGCTAATTGGCCTTAAATGAAATTTGATAACAAAATTTTGGGCAATATATATAACATAGGAGTAAAAATCAAAATAATGAAGTTACTGTGAATTTAGTTTCTGCGTGTGGTTATTTCGACAACTTATGTCTGTTCAATGTTGATCAAATCAAAACCTTTGGAAGTCCAAACATAGGGGTAAAGGATAAAACCTGAGAAATTTGAATAACTCCTGCAAATTTCAAAACCTCACCTTATTTCATCCTTAAATAAGATACTTACCTGTTTACATTGTTGGCAAGACTTGGATCAAAGTCCCACTTCATTTCAAAGAAGACCCTGAAAAATGTGACATTCTCTATGGATCAATGTAAATACAGCAAAATTCGAAACACCTGCGCGTTTCTATAATCGGCCTAAACAAACAATGTGCACGAACCAGGTATTATCTGTCAATCAAACGTGCGTCCGTCGTATGCAGTTTACACGTTCTGAATCTGAACAAATCGATTAAACAGGGCGTGATATCTGTGCGTCAATCAAACTACAAACATATACAAGTTCAAAATGTATTAACAAATAAGAATCCTTGCATATTTTAGAATAATTGGCCTGTGTTGTATGAAATTTTCATCTTTGGCTATATGCAGTTTTGTTGTTTTTTGTTTTTTTGTTTTTGTTTTTGTTTTTGTTTTGTTTTTTGTTTTTGTTTTGGGGTTTTTTTTGGGGGGGGCAAATTTTAAATGGTTTTTATTCGTTATAATTTTGATACACAAATTCAGATAATTTATCTAAGAATTTTATTCTTTACTTACTATTCAGATACGAACATTGGGATTATTTTAGGACAGTACATTCCATTTATTGTTTCAAAATATCCGTCCTACTTGATTTACACAATCCATAGAATACTGAGACATTATATATATATATATCAGAAATGAAATACCAAAACATGAAAAAAATAACAAAATAAAGGGATTATATTTGTGTTAGTTTTGGGAAAACGGCTATACAATGTGAAAAGATCTGACAATTCAGTTCAATTTATTAATTTACTTTTAATTTACGTAATGGAATTTCAATATTTACTAAATTTTTTTCTGCTTAGTGTGCAGTCAATCAAAAATACAACCAACATGCAACACAGGACCCAAAAATAATTCTCTAATTTGTGGGAAAATATGTACTTCAAACGACCAAGACATTTTTAAATGTCTCTGAAACGGCGGATGTTTATTTTTTTATTTTATTTTATATA